>BQNB010051608.1:0-29722 GCA_026074375.1 Tanacetum coccineum | reverse complement strand
TCAAGTTAGTGATAAAGTCATAAAAATTCAAGGCAAGCAAGTTCAATATATGTATCAAATTTATGCTTGTATTACAATACGATATGTTTTGTTCACCTAGTGCAACTATGGAAGGCAATCCTAACCCACTCTTTGAATGATTCGTCTCATATATGAATGTGTATAACCGATTTACTATTTGATAAAATTTCGACAGCATTTCCCCTCAACTCCCCAAATATGTGTTTAAAGACATATTCGTAGGAGTAAACGAGAAACACTGTCGAAATCATCTCAAATAGTAAACCTCGGTTATACGCATTCATATCCTAAATGAGATAAAACATTCAAAAAGCAGTCCCAAACTGGGGACTTTCCGAAATTAATTTCTAATAAATTAATTTCTAATAAATTAATTTCGGACGGGTTTTCTATAGGATGATTAAATTCAGACGGGGATTTTCCAAAATTAATCACTAAAATCCTAAAATCCTAAACACATATACATTTAATGAAGGAACAAACATCAAATTATATCAAATTATCAACATAAGGAGCGTTTGGATTTGCGTTTTACAATGTCAAAGAGTGTTTGGATATGCATTTTACACTAGCAATCACAATAAACATTCCCCAGCGACATGTCACCGGGGAAACAAACAAGATAAACATTATTTTGGTTAGGAATGTGTATTGGAAAGATCTCATCATTGTAGTATCTCAGACGAAAGATGTTTAGAGCCAGAGATGAAAGAGTGATTTTGCTTTTAATATCTAGTTGGTACAACTTCCAATAGATGTTTTGTGCTTTTTGCATGACTCCACCTAAGAGAAGGATATCCGTCTTCATATACTCTATCAATACCTCTTTGTCTTTCTCAAAACTTTTCTCGTTTACACTCTCGTGGTCAACAGAGCCTTTAGTCCCAAGATCGGGGCATAGACTCATGGCTAGGTTCTGAAGCGTACCAGGGAGTAGATTCATGGAATCCCTAAAGCGGAATAACATCACTTATAACAAACAAGATAAAAAAAATAACATACCGTTGAGGACTCGGCTGACCCGGCTGCTACCCGCCAAACTGTCCAAAACAAAAATGAAAAAAAATTCAGAAACGAATTATAATTAAACTGTTTTTATAATTAACAAAAACAAAAACCAAAATCAAAAATTATAATTATAATCAAAAACGAATTATAATTAACCTTTTTTTACCAAAAACGAATTATAATTAGAATTATGATTTAGAGGGTTTAGAAGTATAAGAATTATGATTGAGAGGGTTTAAAAGTATATATGTGCTCATGTGCTCGTGACCTCGTGACGGTGTGGAGTGGTGGTGGGTGCGGTGGTGAGAGGTTGTGATGGTGGGTTATGTGGTAGTGGTGGAGGTGGTGGGTTATGTGGTTTAATTTGTGGTGGTGGTGCTGCAAAAATCGCCAAGAGTGGTGGGTTTGGTAGATTAGAGGTGTTTCGGCGCTGCAAAAATCGCCAAGAACAAGATATAATTTTTTTCGTTTTTGTTATACTGAAAAGATGCAACAGATCTACAATATCAATAATTGTTTTCCCCGGCGACAATCCCCAGCGACATGTCGCTGGGGAAACATTTATTTTTGTCGTTTACGTATATTGCGGGGTAACACAAATTTTTGTGGGTACTTATCCCGGCGACATGTCCCGGGGAAAACCTGAAAAGATTAAGATAGATAGAATAACTTTTTTAGTAATATTTTATTAACTTTTTTGTTAATTTATAATAATTTTTTGTATTTATATAATTTTTTTATAAAATATATAATCATATTTTTATAAAATATATACCTTTTATAAAAAATATAAATTGGTTCTTATTTCGTCCGAGAGGTTTCGGAATTCGGTTCCTCGTGTGAGGTATATAAATTATTATCTAAAATATTTTTATAAAAAAATATAAATTGTTTCTTCGGACCGGGTCGGTCCGTCCCTCGGTACGTAATATTAATTATAATCGAAATGATTATTTATAATTAGTTATCACCGATCCCGGACGACATGTCGCCGGGGAATCATCAAAAATAAAAAAAATAACTTTTTTTTTGTTTATTTATATAATTTTTTTATAAAATAAATAATAAAATTTTTATAAAATATATACCTTTTTATAAAAAATATAAATTGGTTTCGTTTTCGGCCAGGTCGTCCGTTCCTCCGTTTCGTATATAATTATTATCAAATCTAAAATGACTTTTATAAAAAAATAATTTGGTTCGTTTCGCGGCCTGGGTCGGGTTCCCGGATTCCTCTGGTTCGTAATATTAATTATAATCGAAATGAATTTTTATATATTAGTTATCCCCGGTCGACATGTCGCCCGGGTAATCATCAAAAATAAAAAAATATATCAAAACTATATTTATTAAAAAACTAGAGTTTTTAATAATTAATATTTAAAAAATATTATTTAAAATTATTTAAAAAATATATATAATCGGTTCGTTTAGGCTGGGTCGGTCCGGTTTCTCGGTTCGTTCCGGTCGGTTCGTATATAATTATTATTTAATTTTTTTTATAAAATATATAATTATTATTTACAATTATTTTTTATAAAATATATAATCGGTTCATTTCGGCTGGGTCGGTCCGGTTTCTCGGTTCGTTCCGGTCGGTTCGTAAATAATTATTATTTAAAATTATTTTTTATAAAATATATAATTATTATTTACAATTATTTTTTATAAAATATATAATCGGTTCGTTTCGGCTGGGTCGGTCCGGTTTCTCGGTTCGTTCCGGTCGGTTCGTAAAACATATATTATTTAAAATTATTTTTTATAAAATATATAATTATTATTTACAATTACCTTTTATAAAATATATAATCGGTTCGTTTCGGCTGAGTCGGTCCGGTTTCTCGGTTCGTTCCGGTCGGTTCGTAAAAAATATATTATTTAAAATTATTTTTTATAAAATATACAATTATTTTTTATAAAATATATAATCGGTTCGTTTCGGCTGGGTCGGTCCGGTTTCTATGTTCCTTCCGGTCGGTTCGTAAAAAATATATTATTTAAAATTATTTTTTATAAAATATATAATTATTATTTACAATTACTTTCTATAAAATATATAATCGGTTCGTTTCGGCTGGGTCGGTCCGGTTTCTCGGTTCGTTCCGGTCGGTTCGTAAAAAATATATTATTTAAAATTATTTTTTATAAAATATATAATCGGTTCGTTTCGGACGAGTCGATATGTTATGGTTATACATTAGACGTTCAACGGACGAATCGATATGTTATGGTTATACATTAGGCGTTCAACGGACGAGTCGATATGTTATGGTTATACATTAGGCGTTCAACGGACGAGTCGATATGGTATGGTTATACATTAGACGTTCCACGGAAGAGTCGATATGTTATGGGTATACATTGGACGTTCAACGGAAGAGTCGATATGTTATGGTTATACATTAGACGTTCAACGGATGAGTCGATATGTTATGGTTATACATTAGACGTTCAACGGATGAGTCGATATGTTATGGTTATACATTAGAGGTTCAACGGATGAGTCGATATGTTATGGTTATACATTAGACATTCAACGGATGAGTCGATATGTTATGGTTATACATTAGACGTTCAACGGATGAGTCGATATGTTATGGTTATACATTAGACGTTCAACGGATGAGTCGATATGTTATGGTTATACATTAGATGTTCAACGGATGAGTCGATATGTTATGGTTATATATTAAAGGTTCAACGGATGAGTCGATATGGTATGGTTATACATTAGACGTTCAACGGATGAGTCGATATGTTATGGTTATACATTAGACGTTCAACGGATGAGTCGATATGTTATGGTTATACATTAAACGTTCAACGGATGAGTCGATATGTTATGGTTATACATTAGACGTTCAACGGATGAGTCGATATGTTATGGTTATACATTCGACGTTCAAAGGATGAGTCGATATGTTATGCTTCTACATTAGACGTTAAACGGATGAGTCGATATGTTATGGTTATACATTTGGCATTTAACGGATGAGTCGATATGTTATGGTTATACATTAGAGGTTCAACAGATGAGTCGATATGTTATGGTTATACATTAGACGTTCAACGGATGAGTCGATATGTTATGGTTATACATTAGACGTTCAACGGATGAGTCGATATGTTATGGTTATACATTAGACGTTCAACGGATGAGTCGATATGTTATGGTTATACATTAGACGTTCAACGGATGAGTCGATATGTTATGGTTATACATTAGACGTTCAACGGATGAGTCGATATGTTATGGTCTATACATTAGACGTTCAACGGATGAGTCGATATGTTATGGTCTATACATTAGACGTTCAACGGATGAGTCGATATGTTATGGTTATACATTAGACGTTCAACGGATGAGTCGATATGTTATGGTTATACATTAGACGTTCAACGGATGAGTCGATATGTTATGGTCTATACATTAGACGTTCAACGGATGAGTCGATATGTTATGGTCTATACATTAGACGTTCAACGGATGAGTCGATATGTTATGGTCATACATTAGAAGTTCAACGGATGATTCGATATGGTATGGTTGTACATTCGATGTTCAACGGATGAGTCGATATGTTATGGTCATACATTAGAAGTTCAACGGATGATTCGATATGGTATGGTTGTACATTCGATGTTCAACGGATGAGTCGATATGGTATGGTTCTACATTAGAGGTTCAACGGATGAGTCGATATGTTATGGTTGTACATTAGAGGTTCAACGGATGAGTCGATATGTTATGGTCATACATTAGACGTTCAACGGATGAGTCGATATGTTATGGTTATGCATTAGACGTTCAACGAATGAGTCGATATGTTATGGTCATACATTAGATGTCCAACGGATGAGTCGATATGGTATGGTTATACATTAGACGTTCAACGGATGAGTCGATATGTTATGGTTATACATTATACTCCTGCCAAAAACTCCCGCCAAATACTCCCGCCAAAAACTCTTTTATTCCATAAAAACAGATACTATCACAACCACAAACATATCACACACTCTTACCATCACAACCACAAAAAAATGGTGAATATGGTGCCACATGAAGCTTTTGCGTGTAGTTGTGCAGAAGGAGATGTAGTTCTTCGACAATCGTATAAACCTGAGAGTTACGGTAAACTATACTATGCATGTCCAAAATCAAAGGTGAACAATCACATGTTTTTTATTTGTGTAATATATAAATATTCTGGTTAGTTGTTAAAAGAATTGATTTCTTTACTATTTAACAGCCTCCGAAACATTTTGGATGTGGATTTTTTTTATGGAAAGAGACCCGACTTCGTCAATTGATGAGTTCTCCTGGAGCTCCATCGACTCCAAGTTACTCTGCAGGACATTCAACACCTCCAAGCTATTCTTCAGGACCTTCAACGCCTCCAAGCTATTCTTCAAGACCTTCAACACCTACAAACTATTCTCTAGGATCTTCAAGAAATGGAGAGTGCTCAAACTGCAAGCACTTGCGTGGAAAGATAAGTGTACTCAAGGCAACAATGGAAATGCATATGCATCCGGAACAACATACAGTTAATTCGGCTGCACTATTTCACGAAGTTCTCAATGAAATGGAAAAACTTGATTTGGAGTAGTTTGTCATGTGCAATGTAATTCGTATGATTTGGAGTAGTTTGTCATTTGCAATGTAATTCGTATGTTTTATTGTATGTGAAGATTTTGTTTAAACTTTTATGTTATGAATGTGTTTATGTATAACTATATCACCTCGACATGCCAATGGTACAAACATTAACACACTTTAAAAACGTATCTATATTTTTTGTTAAAATATACGGAATATCGGACTGAAACGAACCTTAAAAAGTAGTTTAGTTAAAAGTCAACAAAGTCAAACATTATCCCCGGTGACATGTCGCCGGGGAAACTGTCCAAAAAATAAACCAGCAGCCCATTTTGGTAATAAAAAAGCCCAAACCAATCGACCATAAATTTTTTTAACTAACGTGGTATCCCCAGCCACATGTCGCTGGGGAAAATAATGTTCACGTCACCACAAACGTTATTAACACTAATTGTTTTTTTAAAAAACTAACAAAGGAATCCCCGGCGACATGTCGCCGGGGAAAACGAAGCGGGGAAAATTCCCGCCACGTTTTACGTACAAATAATTGGTCAAGATATAACGATATTATCCCCGGCGACATGTCGCCGGGGAAAAGTTTCGATTTCTTTGAATTAACAAGTCTACGAGAATTGGTGCCACGTAGGACCAATTTTTGTCATTAAGCGACTTTTCCCCAGCGACAAATGTCGCCGGAGAAAATGCCGTCACCTGTTCCCATATTTCTTGTAGTGAACTCCGGCAACTCTCGTGGCTCAGTAGGGCACCAACTGAAGTAGGCAGGAGTCGAGACCGAACCATTGGCATTTTATCCACAAAATCTCTCTCGTGGACGTACAGATTTTTCGAAGATGGATACCAACTAAGCCAAAACTCTTTAGTTATATAAAGTTCTTTCATATGTGGAGATGATCAGATTAGCAATCCAATCGACCCAAGAGAGCCGAAAAATCTTACACTTGCGGTTTATCCAAGAATGTTACAACTTCATGATATCATGACATAATGATTATTGTACATTTTATCCTTGTTTATAAGTTTGAAACCGAATCTTTCATAGTTTTGACATCTCTCAACACTTTTTACATAAACATGATAAAACTTAAGCTATTTCACAGTTCTTAACCAACATATAGCCTTTAAAAAAAGTCGATATCACCTATGATGTACGTACTTCATGCTTGAACAACGTCACACTTATTTATGTACTACCCCATATCTTTATTATAGTATGTTTTGTTTCGAAAATAAGGGAATGAAGCATGGGAAGTAGTAGGGACAAAAATGTCAGAAAAATAAAGTGTCAAGTTCATATTTGAAAATGAGACAAAGCTGAAGAAGTTTCCATGTGAAGATGTTCTGTTACTTCAATAGAATTTCTTGGATTCATGAATGAAATTGACACACACTTTAATTCTAATCTTACATACAATTTCCACTTGTGCCCTCATATGTTTTCAAGTAAATATCAATATGATTATAAAATTTTGTTGCTAAATCCACATGGCCAACCATGGTGTGTCCTTTGTTTGCTTGTTGTTTTGTTTCGGTTGTGTTAAATAAGGTTGAACAATCACATAGGAATTGTATGTGGTTTAATTGCTAATGTATAAGTTTTTTTTAATGTATTATGTGAATCAATTACTTTTTATTCATAATGCATCCAAATACTTTTTATTCATAATGAATCAATTTTTTTTTCATAATGCATCAAAAAAAAGTACTCAATCAACCTGCTGTCTATCACTGCACATTTCACGTGATTTATGACATGATTTGACAACACAATTTTTTTAACTGTAACAGATAAGACAACTCAATGACAATGTTTTTGTCTATCACTTAAAATTACACGGCGTTTATAAAGTATCCGACAAGTCATTTCCTTTACATAGACACTAATTTTAAGCATCTTACTTACAAATCATTTTTTACATTAAAAGTTATTAATTTTTTCTTTTACATTTTCTACATGGATAGTAACCGAGACGAAAACGTCTTGGTTAACCTGTCATTATGCTGGAACTACAGAAGCATTGTTGGAAGAAGCTATTTTGGAGGAACAAATGTTAGCCTTGATGCATCGCTTTGCTGATAGGTTTACAGATCGTAGGATAGAAATAAACAATCTGATGGTATTGCAAGATCACCCACTTATCGATTACGGTAAGTACTCATTAGGATGCATGACAGAGGCCGACATGAAAAAATGTGTGAAATTGAAAGGCGTCAGGGATGAGTTGCTAAGGAGCATGAAAGAAAAACGACAGCTGATGACAAACTACAGAAACATATAAAAGCATTATTGCTTAACACCAATTTGCTAACCATGTATGTCGTTGTGCATTGTTGTTTTTATGTTTTCATATCATCTAAATAAGGTTGGCAATGTACTCTACTAGAGATCTTTTTTTTTTTTTTTTAGTTTTTGTGATTATAATGTTTTGATGTTTTTTTATGAATACCGTTAACAGTATGCTTTCAATTACACACTTTTTATACATTCAAAAAAATATTAGAGTTAAAAATTTATTCATATTTTTTTTTTGAACAAAATGAACATAACTGACACACTTAGCACCATTTGTATCTTAGGAATATTAAAACTATTTTTAGTAAATATTGATTCTTTAAGTAGTGTTCATCAAAGACTACCACAGATAACCAAATAATATATTTTAAATAAACATTTGAGTGTACAATTCGTACGCTGCTGTTTGGGATTGCTAATTGAAAGTTCTGCTAGTAGTTTCAACTTTCAATAAGCAATTCTATGCAGCCAAATTTTTTTATTGTTGTATACATCTTTGATTCATCAGTTAATGTTGTAAGTTCATCTTTTGATGTTCCTGATGATCCTAATATGCCTGCTTTGGAAGATATTGGTATTTTTGATGATGCATGTGATGATAGAGATGAGGTTGCAGAGGCTGATTTAAACAACTTGGAACTTACAACAGTGTTAGTCCTATTCCCACATCCAGAATTGATAAGGATTATTTTGAAACTTATGAACTTATATTTTTTTTTTTATCTAATAACAAACTTATATAATACTCTCAGGTTTCAAAATAAGCCGGAAACATTAAGCTAAAAAATTATAAGCAGAATACATATAAGCTAACAACCGTCTTCTCCAACAATTTCATGAAAAACAAAAAAAATGGGGGAAACCACAGAAGACATCGTTACCGAATTAGTGGATGATTAAAGTTATAATACAAAAGAGGTGGAGTCTCCCCTACCCCAACTCTTCTTTATACATAGCAATTAATTATTATCGATCAAATTTTCTTGCTCAAAGCTAAGGATAAAAGGCTAATGCTTATTCTTATGATCTTAACTAAATTTTCAAAAATGAAATTACCACAAGCAATGATTTACTTAGGACAAAAGCTATAAATAAGTAACTTACTTTTTGTTTTGTGCTACTATAAGTAACATACTTTAAAAAAGTCAACAAAATGTGTAACAATTGTTTTTTCTTATACACATTTTAAAATTTTTTTGTTATACATTCTTTTATGTTTTTATTTAAAAAAAAGATTAAAAATTTTTAAAAAATATATTAAAAGTTAAAGTCAACTTTTTTTTTAAAAATTTTTAAAAATTATTTAAAAATTTTTTTTTTGTACAGTCAAAGTAAAAGTCCATTTTTTTTTTAAAAAATTAAATTTTTTTTTGTTTTTTAAAATTTTTTTGACAGTTAAAGTAAAAGTCAACTTTTTTTTAAAAAAAGTTTAAGAAGTTGACTATGACTTTGGCTGTACATATGGCATCCTAGGTGGTAGCTGAAGTGTATAAAAAGTATGTTAGTTATTTATAGCTTTTGTCCATTTACTTATCATCTTCCTCTCATGTTTCTTTTCTCTGTTATGGTCTACCAATAATATGTCTTACGTTCGCCACGTCTCTGCTTCTTATGGCGGTAATGAGACTGATTATCACGCGTTGTTGTCATTTAAGTCAATGATCACCCACGATCCATACAAAGTTCTAACGTGGAAAGCGGCACAAACGAGTGACTGCATTACAGATGCGTTCACAAGGCTTAGAAGGCTCGTTGTCTCCTCATGTAGTAAACCTCAGCTTCCTCTGTAAGCTTTCTCTCACGAACAACAGCTTTCAAGGAAACATTCCTTATGAACTTGGTCGTCTATCTAGGCTACGCCATCTTTTTCTTAGTATTAATAAATTGGGGGAATTACATATATATCCCTAATTTGCAGAGAAATTACATATATATCCAAACTAACTTAATTTTTACATATATATCCCTCATTTTGTTTCAAAATTACGTATATATCCCTTTTTTTAAAAAAAATTCTCTAAAATTTCTAAAAAAATTTCACAATATCGTGTATGTTGGTGCATAAAAAAGTTATGAAAGAAGTTTTCTTAAAAGTGGATAGTTTTGCCGAAAAATATTATGAAAAAAACGTTTGTGCATTAAATCTTTTTTTGTGCATCAAAAAATCGTTTTTGTACCCAACTTCTTTTGACTTTTTACATCAAAATTTTATTGCACATCATACTATAACAAGTTAAAAATTTTAGGCATTAATAAATTTTTGTGCATCAAAATTTCGTTTTGTGTGCATTAAAAAAATATAAAAACTCAAAATTAGAAAAACTTCCTTTACAAAAATTTTATTGATTCACAAAATTTTATACTTGTTATATACTATGATGCGCAATAATATTTCGATGAAAAAAATAAAAAGAAGTTTGGTACGAAAACGAATTTTTAATGCACAAAAAAATGATTTAATGGACAAACATTTTTTTAACAATTTGTTTTGGCAAAACTATCCACTTTTAGAAAAACTTCCTTCAAAACTTTTTTATGCACTAACATACACGACCTTGTGGAATTTTTTCAAAATTTTTCACGAATTTTTTTAAAAAGAGGGATATATATGTAATTTTAAAGCAAAAGATGGACATATATGTAATTTTTAAGTTTGTTTGGATATATATGTAATTTCTTTGCAAAATAGGGATATATATGTAATTCTCCCTGCGTTTTTGACCATTTGAATATAAAACATAATCCCATTAGTAAGTAATTTGCTCAAAAATATTGCTTCCACTCTAAAAAGCGAACTGTAAAATTGATTACGAATTTAATCTTCTGGTGACAACAGGTTGATTTGGCAAATATTTTTGAAAAAATTATCGACACACTGAAGTCATATCCCGAGGTGTCGTTTCTTTTTCAAAAACCGGTAACCAAGAAAGAAGCTCCAGACTACTTGTTCGTAGACCGACCAATCTAGCAAGTAGCAACAACAAAGGAAAAAGTGAGAAAACTGGAATACAAAAACCGAAAGGATTTCAGGCACGATATGTGGCAGATTACAGTTAACGCTCATATATACAACGATGGAAGGAACCCTGGCATCCCTCCTCTAGCTCACCAGCTGTTTGGCGATGTATGATCGTTGGTTGTACGAAATTTCAAGAACAGTTGGACGACGCTGAAGACAATATAGAAGCTGATTAATAAAAGGGTAAAAGAGTCCTACTCGGTCGATGATTCTATTAAGCGAGTTGTATATATGTAGAGTATAATTTACGGAGTATATATATTTGTACAACATTTTGTTATGTATATTTGGTGGTGAGGAAAATGACAGTAAAAAATAGATTATAAAACCAATGGTAATTTTTTCCAAACAGTAATTCCGTCATGCTTTAGCATTGCATGAGAAACTTTAGCTTTTATACCTTTTACCTTGAATGCACATTTTTTTTATTCAGGTTCGGATTAAGTAACTTCTGAAGGTATAAACTAGTATAACATGAAGCAGAGATGTTATCGGTTCATTGGGTTGTCTGACTCTTTAGTTATTTGAGACCAAACCGAGAACGAGAACAGATCTCTAGTTTGGTTCGGTTTTTGGTCAGCCGAACACCGCATTGTACTTATGGTTACAAATGTCCCTAGAACTTAGGGTTGCAAATTCGGTCCCTAGCCAAATGAAATGACTAATTCACCCTCATCTTGCTCCTCTTTATCATTTGGTCATTTCACTTTGACCAAGAACTAAATCTGCAACCATAAGCTCCCCACAAGGGTCTTTGCACTATCGAAAATGTAAAGATTGCGCTTAGCTTGCGATTTAGCCAAACCACATGGACGATTTTTGTAATTTTCTACTAGTGATTCGAAAAGGAGTAAATTACAAAGATCTATGGATAAAGACATAAGATTTGTTCGCTAGAGCTCATCACTGAAAAATGGTGGCTTTACTTTCTTTGAATTAGAGAATAACTTCTTCGCGTGAACCGCGTACGTACAAGGTTGCTCGGATCCCCCCCCCCCTCTCGTATCAGGTGCCTATCGTCTCTTTCCCCTTTGCCAGGTTACACGGCATCTTATGCACTCATCGTATCTGTAAACAACTTACGAATGCACTTTTGTCTGTGGATAAAGTTAATTTACTAAACTACTATTTTCGTCTTCCTTTTCACTTTGGTCTTTGTGAGGGTAATTTAGTCATTTAATTTTGGCTAGGTACGAAGAGTGCACCCGTAAATTTGTCACAAAAACGACAAGTGCACTTTAATATAATGATTGTACATGCAATTTGGCCAAATCACAAAGATGAATTCTACGATTTACTATTCCAAAAGTGATAATATAGTCTTAAGGGGTTATAAATACAAGTTTTGTTTCGCTGAGTTTCTTTTCTTTTTATCCTTGTTCCTTCACACTAACTAAGAAGAAAAGAAAAAGGTCGAGAATTTTGTATGAAAATGATTACACAAAACAAACCATGTAAATTCGAACAAACTTTTATTTATAGTCTAATAAAAGTAATTATACTTATGATATACGTTCCACTAGCTTTGTGTTTAGTTTTTAGAACCATACAATAGTACAATTTCTACACTCGAAAGCAACCTCTTTGACCCACCGGTGAACCAACAAGAAATAATTACTTACTAGTTATGAGTTGTAACCATCATGACCTAAGCTGTCAAGATCACGATCTGAGTTGTCAAGATCACAACTCTTATATACATTTAGTTGTATATACTCGTCCAACGGAGAATCTAGTTTCACACTAAATTTTTTTTTGTAGGTTTTCGATAATACCTTCATGCCTCTAATAATGGGAGCATTCGCCAAGACAAGCTTACATGCATTTATTATATATTTCTTCTATTTATTCATGATATATTTATATTATGTTGCACAAAACTAACCCTTGATGTAGGTTAAGTCTTTGTAAGAAATTTTATCCATGAATTCCTTAGCAACCAAGGTCAATAATCATAGGAGTGCAATGAGCTAAGGGGAGCTCGAGGGCATCAATGTAGATAGTTCAAAGTTGTTTAGACGATGAAGATTGAAGTATAACTTCACTAGGGATGACGCAAGCTCGCCTTTATGGGGAGGAACAAAGTGTAACTCTAAGGACACGCCCTTTTTCATAGGGATGGTAGAGTGTAAACAGAAAAGGATCGGCACATATACATTTTTTTTCGACAAAAGGGGGAGAAGAAAATGTAAACGAGTAACTTTTAGATTTTACTATGTTACAAGTTTACATATTTGTCATCATCAAAAAGGGGGAGATTATTAGTGCAAATATTACGATATTTAAACTAAACAAGTCCTTTGTTTTAATAATGACAAACAAGTAACTTGTAATACATAACGTAAAATGTGCAAGTTACGCGTGATCACAACTCATCAAAGCATACATTCATCAACATCTCTCGACGTCTCGAGTATACTCATGCTTCCACAAAAGGTATGAATATGTTTGTTAAGTTGCATTAGGATCAACTCATTTAACAATCTATTGAAACTGTTTAAAATACTGTCTAGTGTCATTAAGTATTTTATATCACTTAAATAAATGATTTTCATGTGATCCCTTAATTAACAAGTGATTAATTATGTTAGACAATAGGACAAAATTTATCACTAACTTAACTAGACAAGATCTTCCATATTAGGAAACAATTTTGAAAGATCAAAACATGTCTAGCTATATTAGATAATAAGACAAAATAATTAGGGAATAAAGACAAAACTAATTATTCTTGTTTAACCATTTTTAGAAAAAAATATCTAACCAGATTTTGTATGTACATTAAGGATCTAAGCAAAAGATTTAAAAAGATTTTTAACAAATTTGAAATTGGCTCGCGGATCCACGGATTCACCTAAATAGGCACGGATCCACCATAACTGGATCCGTAGCACCTTGATGGCCAAGTTTTGGGTTTTCTATAAATACCACCCAATTGCTTAGTTTTTTACTAGCTCTCTTCATAACCTTTCACTCACATATTTCCACATATTTAGGGATCATTATAATCAAGTTTTTACAATGTAAAAACACAATTAATCATATCATCAAAACGCCAATAACCCTTGATCATAATGCTTCTAACTTTCGTTTGTTGCAAGCATGATTCTATATGATCCTCCATTCAAGCAAGCTTAGAGATCTTGCCATCATCATCCACCACATACCTACATATATGAAGATCTATCACAACAAGTCAAGAGACTTGTCATCTTCATCAACAACATGATGCTTAGTTATCTTGATGTTTTAGATTAGGCTTTTACATCTAATTGACAATTATGTCTTGGATCATCATTATACACATTTGTGTATCAATCATTATACAACAAACTAGATGTTAGGTGGTTTATGTGTTTAGGCCATAAAACAGAAGGTTTGTTATGTTGGGCCATAAAATATAACGGGTTTGGTAGTACCCGAAGAAGGACTCAGTATTTAAGTTAGTACCGGATAAAGTGTAAGCGACTTTTGGTTGCTTCGACCTCGAAGTAGGACTTGGTATTTAGCTTAGTACCGGATAAAGTGTAAGCGACGTTGTATGGTTTTCTCCGCCCAAAAAGAGCTTGTTGATTTAGTGAAGTAACTCTCGAGTTGGGTACTCGAGGAGTAGAGTAGGGCGAAGAGGAGCTTCGTAGCCGAACCACTATAAATCATCGTATCCGGTTTATACTTTCTTTTACTTATCGCTTTACATTTACATTTGCCTTTTTCTCTTTATATTTATATTTGCATTGCATCTATGTTTGTGTTGTATATTGTGATATGGTGATATGCCTTGTTTGATGTTCTTTAGTATAGTTATTTAAGTAGAACTATTATGGACATATTTCATATTACGTCAAGCTTGATTGGTTGTTTGATACAAAAGTATTTAAGTTTTTAATGGAAACGTATTCACCCCCCTCCTACGATTCCACACATATTACACCTACACCCCACAACCCTTTAAAGACCTCTTTGATAGTAACTATTAGTACTCACGCTAGAGGTGGAGGTTTGATCCTTTATCAAGCCTATGGTAATTTGTATACTAGGACAGGTAATGTGTGTTATATTTTCAATTTTCATATTGTTATAATTCTTATACACCTGAGAGAAAGAGAGAATCCATACACTTATTGTGACGTGCTAGTGTATCTTTTTCGTGCTTCTAGTTACAAAGTCTAATTGGTTGTGCCATGAAAGCCTTTAAAGAGTAAGTTAAATGCCTCGATATGTCTATTGTCTAGGTAGAAAAGATCATTTGCTTAGGGACAAGCAAATCCCAAGTGTAGGGGTATTTGATGAGGTGTAATTTTATGCACTTTTTTAGGGTCATTTTACCTTTATAATCATGCAAAAATGCTTTAAATATGTGCTTAATCGTTTCTCTTTGCAATTTTAGTACTTGGAAGACATTTGGAGGAAATACACGTGATTTGGGCTTAATTTAAGAAGAAACCGGACAAGATGGCAAAGGGCATGAAGATAATTAAAGATTCAAGACCTGGAGACGTGACTTGTGACGCCATCGCGGTCCGATTTTTATATATACAAACTCGAATTTTACGTTTTAGATATACGTTATCATATAGGATTAGGGTTTAGTTCGTGGGAGGTCGACTTATACTAGATTTTGGGAGTATTTTAAAGTTCCCCAACCCTTCTATACCATCACCATTTTCTTGATTCATAATAGTGAAGTCCTTTTATCCTTTATCTTTCAATATGTCTTATTGTTTGATATATAATTGTGCTTCCTCTATATTAAACATGCTAGGCTTGATCTTTTAAGTGTTTGCTTATGATTGTATGTGAATTGGTATGTAGATCTTAACTATATTGCCTCTTGTTGATGTGTGTGCATGTTTAGACTCTAGAATCCTAGTTACTCACGTTTGTTTCGAAGATCTAGAGGGACATGATTGTGTAGAAAGGATTCCACGGGTAATAGTCTTCATACTACCTTGCCTTTATATGGATGATCCCTTTAGGTATTTTAATGCGCGTATATCTCCCTAAGGACCGTGTAATAGTCGTCATACTATCTTGCATGTGTGTCGCCCTAGCTATTTACGTAGACAACGTTTTCGTGTAATTCGTCATGCTTTTAGGAAATACTTACACATACATCACAAGTGTGACAAGGCAGTTTGGAAAAGCTTACCAAGGATCATGTATAATTAAGTAAACACTACTATCTTATTATATGAATCCCCTTATCTTAATAAGTTTAATTAGTTTAAAACCAACCTTTGCAAAACCTGAGATTTTACTTACTTTCATAAAATATAAAAATACAAAAATAATCTTCTTTCAATCCCCTAGATCTTAGTTACGTTTAGTTCGGACCTTCATAGTACTATTCCCCTATAGAACGATAACAAACCCCGTGTCTTGCCTATACTACACTAGAACGGCTAGGTACATTACCTAGGGAGTTGTAAAACTTGAAGTGAAGTTTTGCTACCTCTTCAATGAGTGACTTGTGTGAATAAATATAACTTCTCCAAATTGTGAGGTGCCTGTGTTATATGTCTATGCTTGAAGAGTTATAAAATCAGTAAAAACTTGCAAAATATAATTTCTCTACGTCCACGATAAATGAATCTTATTTTCTCGCCTTAATTGCTTGAGGGCAAGCAATAGCTAAGTGTGGAGGGATTTAATAACTCCTAAATTATACATGTTTTCGGTGGTGTTATTGTATATATTTATATCATTTCTCGTAAACTTTCGATACTTAAATACATGAAATATGTGAACGTTCACTTGAAGACATCTCAATCTCAAAAGGATTCAAAACACAAGTGTTTTACACCTTACGGAAGAAAAGATAGTAGATAATAATATTAAGTCCAAGAATAAAGCCACTATGTCGCACTTTCTCATAAGTACGCCGCACTTCAGGTCGAAGTTAATGAAGAATAGTTAATACCCTAAGTACGCCGCACTTTTACATCTTGTGTGCCACACTGCATTTGAGCATTAATGATTTACGCACGATAAATGAATCTTATTTTCTCGCCTTAATTGCTTGAGGGCAAGCAATAGCTAAGTGTTGAGGGATTTAATAACTCCTAAATTATACATGTTTTCGGTGGTGTTATTGTATATATTTATATCATTTCTCGTGAACTTTTGATACTTAAATACATGAAATATGTGCACGTTCACTTGAAGACATCTCAATCTCAAAAGGATTCAAAACACAAGTGTTTTACACTTTACGGAAGAAAAGATAGTAGATAATAATATTAAGTCCAAGAATAAAGCCAGTATGTCGCACTTTCTCACAAGTACGCCGCACTTCAGGTCGAAGTTAATGAAGAATAGTTAATACCCTAAGTACGCCGCACTTTTACATCTTGTGTGCCACACTGAATCTGAGCATTAATGATTTAGGCAATTAAGAAGCCAAGTATGCCGCACTTCTCAGGAAGTGCGCCGCACTTGTGCCCTCGCCCAGCCTATCAACTGATAGGAAATTCTCTCATTTCTCACACACTTCTACAACAAATCTCTCTCAAAGAATCTTCATCATATTTTGGATTTTAGCAGGAAATTCCGGCAAGAACGAAGATCATCATCATAATATTTAGTTAAATAAAGGTTTTATACGAATTCGTAATTGTAAAAGGGGTGTTCGATCCATTTCTCAATCCGAATTTCTTAGGTTTCTTGTTTCTCTATTAAACTTTGTTATCATAAAAATCATAGCCATGAGAGGCTAAACCTCTTATGACTACTCGGTGAAGTAAATATAATAAACAAACATTTAGTATTATTACCATCTTATTAATCTTAAGCTTATGTTTCACTCCTATCAAATCTAATCTTGTTAACCTTGTTCATCAACTTTGATCGTATACATATAATAGTATAGGACGAAAGACCTATTGCGCACTATATAGTTTTAAAGATTTGTCTGTGATCTTTATCGTTTGGTTGGAGAAATCCGCGTACATAATTTGATAAACAAAGTAGATTTGATATAATAGTAACTTGATTATTTGCGTGACACATTAACTAATATAAGTATTAAGTTAAAACAAGTTAATTTGTGAAACGTTTTTTGACGAAAAAACCTTTTTCATATGTTAAGTCCTAAAGTCGAAGATCGTGATTACTACCATTTCTTATGAATTACAAGAAACTATCCGAGTAGTCATATTTCTTTATTATTCAATCTATCTCAAAAGTCATTAATATTTGTTTTAAAATTTCTGATTATACGAACATAACCAAATCCTTGTGGACGACTTGGTCTTACCTGAAATATTATACTACATACGTCTGTGTATTTCCATTTAATGACCGGTAATTCTAGTCCTATAAATTTTTAGCTTTCGAAACACATCAAACACATTCAAACACCACTATAAAAATAGATGTGTATGGTGAAGAGAATATTGATTCACCTACAAGAATGTTTAGAAGAATTTTTATTTGCTTGGGTGCTTTAAATGATGGTTTAAGAGCTTGCTAGGCTTAGATGGAGCCTTTATGAGAGGGCAATATCCAAGGCAATTACTCACACTTGCTGGTGTGGATGCAAATTGTTAATACAAATAAAGCGTAAAAACGTTTACTTATATTTTATGATCTATTTATGTTTTGTCGATAACAAAACATAAAATCATGGGAAGTAGAAAATAAAGTTGATTAGGTTTTAACCAATAGTTTTCTAACTCAACTTTTGTCACTTCTCATTTATCTTACACATCATACTATTTTATAAAACATGCTAAACATACATGAATACATTTTTAGAATAAAAATGTATGCTTTGTAATTTAATTTAACAAAGCATTTTTTTCATTCATATAAATGGTACTTTTCTTATAAAACCAAAGAAACAAATTAAAGGGTTTAATACATCTTGCATAACATCACAACAAATCTAGAAAAGTTTTTTTACAATCTAAACTCGGATTTCTTGTAGCTGAGCCGGTTCTAACTAATAGATGGAATCACAAAGAACCGGTAGTGTTAACCGGTTCTACTGGTTTGCATTGGCCGATTCCATTGTGGTAATGGAACCGGCGGAACCACGCTACAGGTTCAAGCCTATAAATACCAAGTCATTTCTCTTGTTTTAGGCAACCATTCATATATTTTTTCCCTCTCATATTCAGCTAACATATGATCTTTGATCATGTCTATTTTTATTTTAGAGTTTTTGGTGAATTTATTAATAGGAGAAGTTTTACCGACTTTTGCGTACAATATCAAACATCAAGGTTTACTTGTTGCAAGTATCTCTCATCTCATGAAGATCTATCTACTGATCTTAAAGCATTATTCATCATCATAGTCATTCAAGTTGTGGGTCATATTGTATTTAGAGAGTTTGGGAAAATGTATTGTGTTAGGTAGTATCCTTTAGGATGGATCTACTTTTATTACATCTTGGTGTATTGCTTAGCACCTAGTAGAGGGTAAGCATTGTGGGGTTTGTTCACGGTATTTAGCTTCGTACCGTATAAAGAATAAGCAAATGTAGGATTGGTTCATCTATGTAAGAACCCATTGTTTAGCTTTGTATCGGATAAAGGGTAAGCGACGTTGTGAGGGTTCTCCACCACTTGAAGGAGTTTTGGAGTCTAGTGAATTCAAACTCTCGAGTAGGTGACTCGAGGGGTGGAGTAGGGAAAGGAAGGAGACCTTGTAGCCGAACCACTATAAATACATGTGTGCTATATCCTTTACGTTTATATTGTTATCGTTATTGCCAAATACAATAACAAACAAAAACGATTAAGAAAAACCTAAAAATTATGAAATTAAGCTGAAAAACGAGAGCACGAATCCCGAACAAGGGGTCAAAAACCTAAATTTTGCAAATTTAACCCTAAAACAAATTTAAAAGCTAAATTAGATTCTAAATGACAAATAACGAAGTTTAAAAAAAACTAGACTGAAAACGGAGGTCGTTTGACCAAAAAAAAGAAGTCAAGACAAAAACCTGTAACGAAGCTCCGTTCTTTAAAAATCAAAAAGTTACAAAAATGACCCTACGAAAGTTTTTGCATTTTTCCTACGAAATATATGACTAAAGAAAATTTTCTAAAAAAGAAAAATATTTTTTTGATGATTTTTATATTTTTTATGAATTTTCTAAACTTTTAACTAAATTAAATTATAAAAAATACTAAACTATTTTTAAAAATTCTAAAAATTTTACCTAAAATACTAGACACTAATACTAACCTACGAAAAATAAGAAACCCAAAGTCCGGTTTATGAATAAGCCCGAAATAAGCTGGAAACAGCTTATAGCTTATAAGGGCCAAAATGGGTTAAATACTAAACCCCTTGGGGACTTCTAGTAGAAGGTCCAAAGGGCGGCAAGACGGGAAACACTTGTGTTATAAAAGAGAGGTGTACGAGGGTTGAGGCCCGGGTTCGAGTCTTGCTCACCCGGGTCACCCCTTGTCTCCTCTTTTTTTTTTTTTTTTTTTTGAAAACTTTTTTAACCAAACTTGTTAAGCTCCTTGAGCTTAACAATTTTTATAACTATGACTTTTTGAGAAAGCTTATAAATAAGCTGAAAATAGCTTTTTCTTGGACAGTAGCTTAACTAAGCTTTTAAGGCAAAAATGGCTAAGTCTTTTGAACTTTTTGGACTAATAAGCTAACAATTGGACAAATAAGCTTAAAGGGATACCTAACCTAACCTAGATAAGTACCTATGAGCTAAAATCTAGCAACTAAATAAGCTGAAAAGGGGCTTTTCTTTGGACAGTTTGCTTAAATAAGCTTAAAGGCAAAAATGGCTAAGTCTTTTGACTGTTGGCACAAATAAGCAAAGAAAATGGGAAAATAAGCACAACAACTTAACACACTAACAATATGAGCTACTAGGAACAAGAATAAGCAAATTAGATAAGCTCAATAAGCCAGAAATTGGCTTAAACCCTCAGCAGTACTTAACTTGGGAGTTAGTACTGCTAGGGTGAAAATGAGGCTTTTTCTTGCACTAAATAAGCAATGGTAAGGACAATAAGCTATCTAGGGCAACTAACAAACCTAATAAGCAACTAAGGACACAAAAACAACAATTAAAAAGAACTAAATAAGCTGAACAAAAATAAGCTATATCCTAAACTATGCTTAAAAAATTCAAAATGCCTACTTAAAGCCTGAAAATAAGCTAGCTAGAGGATGTCCTAAGGTCTGAAATTGAGGGGGCTTATCAAAGAGCTTATTGGCTTTTTAGAAAAGCCAAAAACTCAAGATAAGGTGCACAAATAAGCTAGAAAAGAGTGCTTAAAAACAACCCCTTAGCACCAGGGCAACTAAGCTAAAACAAAGGGGCTTATATTGACAGCTTAAAATAAGCTGTCAAATAAGCTTAAAATGAAAAATAAAGTGAAAACAGATTGAAAAGGGCTTAAGGTGAGCTTATGCTCAAAATTTCATTTGCTAAAAACTAATTAAACTTGCTGATTTTAGTCTTTGAAAAAGGGCTTTTTTCTTTAAACAAGTGACAACAAAAATATTTGGCAGACTTGACTTAAGTTAACAAATGACCCAAAACTCTTTTGTAAACTTGTTTAGACACATAAATGACACACTTTTGAAACCTAAACTCAAGATTCCAAAGGCTTATCCAAATAAGCACTTTGGGCTTCTCTTTAAAACCAACAGTTTTAACAACAACTTAAAAAAAACTTTGAAAAACAGTTTTTGAGCTTAAAGATTTTAGAAAACAGACTTTAATAAGCTTAAAAATGATAACCAACTTTGGCCAAATGGTCACAACCCATAACATGCCTGTTTTGACCCATTTTGGGCTTGACCCAAACACCCCTTTATATTTTAAAAACTTGATTCAACCTTTATAAAAACTGAGTTAAACACTGAATTTTAAAGATAACCACTAAACATGCAATATTATCTAATAAAAGGTGAAAAGCAAACATAAATAAGTACTTTGAAAAAACCAATAAGCTACCACAGAAATAAGCTATACTAAGCAATTTTAAGCAATTGGCAAGAAAATGAAATACAAGCAACTAAAAGGCATATTTAAGCATCACTAAACACAAATAAGCACAATAAGTCATTAATAAGCTAAAAATAAGCACTGCTACAGTAACTTTTAAGCAAAATTTAAAAAGAAAGCATACCTTAATCCTTGCTCAAAACAGGATTGTTAGCACCTAAATAAGCTCTAAGACCTACCCAAGCTTATAAATAAGCTAAACTAAGAAACCCCAATGAGCCATCCTTGTTTGCTCATTCATCCACTTGCTTGATCCAACAGTAACCTTTTTTTATCTTTTGAATTTTTCTTAAATCTTTGTATAATGATTTAAAGGACAGATTATAAAAAGACTTGTATTAATAGCTTATATGACTCTTAAAGAAACACAATGTAACATAAAACTTAGAACACAATGTTTTAAAGGTAAACTGAATTTTCATAAAAGAAAAGAGAATGCAAGTACATCAAAGTTGAAATGAGTTAAACTAAACTGAATTACAAAAAAGAAGGCTAATAAAAAAAAACTCTGGTGCCACAATGGCTTACAACAGCTTATATAGTAAAACTAAGCTAGGGTTTCTTCCCTTGTCTTCACTCCTTGTGCTTCTTTGTAGACACATAAACTGACTTGTGTGTTTGTTGTGAGAGTGTAGAAAACACAACAAATCCTAGCCCTTAATTATAATCCCAAGTCATCATCACCATCGAAAATGGTTCTTGGACAATGGGGGATTGCCAAGTTGGCACTTTTGTAGCTGGGAAAGTTTAGTGGAGGAGGGGGGTGATGTTTACCCATGGTGTTGAAGGGTTGCAGGGTAAAAGAGGGGAAGAAATCCCGTGAACAGTTCTTGGGTTTTGGTTTGGGCGGGAAAGTGAGTTATAAAAAGGTTTGGGGTGACAGGGTGTGGGTTTGGAGAAATGGCAAGGTTAGTCCCCCGAAGTTATAAAGCATTTTGCATCCATGGTCCTTGTGGTGATATAAGAGCATAGGGTTTGGCATAAATGCCACCCTCAGACCTTATAACTCTTATTGCAAACGGATAGTCTCTGCTTGGAGTACAACAAGTTTGGGACATTGGCAGAAACACCCCCTCACTTGTTATTTCAAGTAAATTGCAAAATCAGCCCTTGTAGTCTTTTTCTTCTTGTATTACACTTAGGGATTTGACATTTTTGGTCCCTTAAGTTGACTTCCTCTTGACTTTGACTTTGTCGGGGTTGACTTTGACTTTGACTTTTTGACTTTCACCTGTGACTTTTTTAACATGGTGACTTATTGGTGGCTCCGATTATGGCTTCGTCTTTTCACTTCTTTATGCACATTCCGTGCCCAGTTTTGTATGTTTTTGCTTTGTTTTTCGACCTTTAATGAAAGCCGTTTCCTGCACAACACAAATGCAAAACAAACATATCTTTGGCAATTTTTGTCTGTTTTTAATCATTTAAGCTCGTTTTATTGGGTATAAAATATGTGTAATTAAGCACATATTATTCATCTATGTAAGAACCCGTTGTTTAGCTTAGTATCGGATAAAGGGTAAGCGACGTTGTGAGGCTTCTCCGCCACTTGAAGGAGTTTTGGAGTCTAGTGAATTCAAACTCTCGAGTAGGTGACTCGAGGGGTGGAGTAGGGAAAGGAAGGAGACCTTGTAGCCGAACCACTATAAATACATGTGTGCTATATCCTTTACGTTTATATTGTTATCGTTATTGCCAAATAATATATACATATAGATCTATAAACAATTAAATCAAAATATTAATTGGCATTTACCCTGTTGCTTACAGTATAGTAGAATCAGAATCAAGCTACTCATGGACTTGGTTCTTGACTTGCCTAGGTGATGACTTGGATTTATTCTCCAATTCTAACTTCATATTTATCACAGATAGGCAAAAGGTTATAATCTAAATGACTTGTTTTGTTTGTATTTACTTAATTGCTTAACTTACTTATTTATGATTTCTTATTAGGGACTGTTACCAGCAATTTCCAAGCTTTTCCATGCAGCTAAGCATAGATATTGTGTGAGACATATGCATGAAAACATGAACCTGACTTGGAAAGGTAGTGAATACAAGGAAATGTTGTGGAATTGTGCAACTGCTTGCACAATAGTTGATTTCAATAGGCACATGGATACTCTGAAAGGATTCAACAAAAAGGCTTATGAATGGTTAAGGAAAATAGCACCTAAGCACTAGAGTAGATCACACTTCTCACGTATTCATTCTTTTTTGTCTATACTGCATGCAATTTTTTTTGTTTGATGATTAAGTATTGATAAGGTATCATAATGTCACAGTAAGGGCTAATTGTGATCTTTTATAAACGATATATGTGAAGTTTTCAATAGGTAATTGTTGGATGCTAGGGATAGTCCTATAATATCATGCTTAGAGTATGTTAGGGAGTACCTCATGAAGAGGATTGTGATTGTTCAAAAGGTAATTGAAAAGTGTGATGGTCCTTAAAGAAGAAATCAATTGGAATGGTGCAGAATTGTGTTAAGTGAAGGGTCCATATGGTCACCAATGTGTGGTTAATTTGGAATAGAGGGTATGTAGTTGTAGGAAATGGGAAGTTTTTTATAACAACCCGAGTTTTAGGCCAAAGTATATCTAACACGCCCAACGACTCATTATTTATTGTATAAAATTGAAGTCTATATGTCAACTATAGACAAAAAATGAATTAAGAGAAGTTTGACACCATTTTAGGCACAAAGTTTTTGTCTAGTCATTTTTTAGCATTTGTCATGTTTTTTAAGTCAAAATTTTAAGTTTGTAAGGGATACCTGTGAAATTATACGGCATAGTGCTAATTTTTGTATAAAATCTTGATTTTTCTTGTGTTCCTCATTTAGTACAATTATTCGTAAATACACATGGTCAAATAATGTCCTGGGATCATTAGAATCTGTCATTAATGTTTAAGTTATATTATGATTTTATGACTTTTGTGTGTTTAACAAATTCTTTTTGGCCCTTTTATTGTTAAATCCTGACTCCATCCTTACTAAACTGGCCGAGTTTGAGTCTTGTCAAAATAAGCCCGAACTCGGCTCGTAGCCGCGTACAAAAATGATCGGGGCTAATCACACTAGACTTGATCACGGTCCGAAAGCCGGATTGGACCGCATACGAATTTGGTCCAAAACACGGGACCAAGGGCCGACCAAAATGTTCAGTCATGTGCGGGTCCGGTTTGATATTTAGTTCGGTCCAACAAAGCATAGTGGCTGGTTTTGATAAAAGTCGAACCGGACCAAACTAAATATAGTGAATATGAGAGAAAGTATGGACCGGAAACACTCAACGTACAAACAGAGTACAAAGCCAAAGGGGAGTGATTGGCACACTCATAAAAATGATTAGGACCCTCAATGTAGAGTACAAATATTTAATGCACATGTTAGAGTTTCCCAATAAAATATGAGAGGGTCCAAATCACCTCCCAATGCCAAAACACCGACCAAACGTTTTATTAAAGCATATTTATTTAATTATTTCCATTTCCCACAAATAACGCACGTTAGCATATACATCTGCCACGTCATTTATCCAAAACCAAACACTGTTGTTCTCCTTTCTTTCCTTAACGGCGCACGTTAGCAGATAGCACCTTGCTCAACTGTTGAAACAGGTTATGCATTTGTTAAATTAATGCTGTTTTAATTCGAATTATTTAGTTAGTTACTTATTTCTGTTAGATGACAAATATATAGTTGTTTGTCGATTCATGTTATTATAATATATAGTTTAGAATTAGTTTGACGCAGAGCGTTTAGGAGCGGTCTTTTTTTTCGGAATGCTCATTTTTCAAAAGTAATATTTAGGAGCTGTTTTAGGGGGTGTTTGTTTAGGCTTATATGTAGCCTTACGAGCTTAATTATTTGATTTCGGCTTATGTTTCATAGGCCTCAATTTTCTACCTTATTTTGTGACTTATGGGCTTATATAAGCCCACAAGTCTCAAAATAAGCGGGAAAATCGAGACTTATCAAATATAAGCCGAAATGACATAAGCACGCATATAAGCCAAAACAAACACCCCTTTACACATTATCATTACGCCTACAACTACGTTACCAAATGTTTTATAGAAATAAAATTATTGTCACTCAGACCCTAACCCTTAAATGACCATGACTTGGGCGCCCAAACTCATCTTAGCCGGGATACCCCTGCTTACATCTGAGTCAAAGACTAGCTCACCCTGGGTGACCAGCCATTTACCATTTTATCCTAATCGAGTCGATTCACGACTCTTATAGACATGCTAAGTTTTTGTTGAGGACGCTCCATATGTTTGATTTAAGACTATTATTAATCTGACTGCCGAATGGTCACTCTTCGTTCTTCTGAGTTTTTATTAGCTTTTAGTGGTATGAATGGGTGGTCGTAAGTGATATTTGGAACTATTGACATTGATTTATTGAAACATTACTACTGTGCTTACGCCCGGGCTCTCATAGTATAGCAATTAGCAAACCCTTCTGATTTTGGAACAAATTTCGCGATTAGTGCAATACCAGTTTTTGCATAGGGGAAGTACTAGGTGTTATACTTGAGTTTAGGAGGATTTAGTGTTTCAAAAGTTGAAGAATCTTCACTTGATATTGCATCGTCTTGCTCTTGACTGCTAATTTACATGTAGCAATATTCGTGGACCATGAGTATAAGTTGGTCAGTCAAGGTTTAGTTTGGTATATTACTAAATAACCACCACCAAGGTGTTAGGCGTCCTCACAAGAGTCTCTAGTTTAAACCTCACTCCTCTTGGGGGTGGCTAGGGAAAGGGTTTTTGGAAACGATCATGGGATACCCCGCATACATTTAAGTCAAACACTTGCCCTCACGGGTAGATTGAACACATAAAGCCTCATCCGTTTCGTGTATAGTGTATAATTACTAAAAATAATACAGTTTTGATTGCTAAGTTTTTGGTAGCGCGCTTTGACATGTCTCTGATGTACACTGAAACTTTGGTGTTGTTTGATGACTTATTTTCTATTGCAGGATCCAAGCCTATATCACGAATTGATTCTGGTGTGGATATTTCATCTAAATAATTTGTCGAAAACTCCTCCGTAATGGCTGCAACTGGGTCTTTGCTGTTTCCTCGGGAACTGGGGATCAATAGAAGTTCTGTATATCAACCAACCTAAGGTACATCTTCTTAGATAGAGTTCTTGTAATTCATCATTTATTAGTTGTTAATTTATTTCTTTGTGTTATCACCAGGGAAAGGGAAAGAGACATAAGGGTCACATGCATGTTTTTCCTGCTGGTCTTTTATCACATACATTAGTATGTTTAGCTCATGTCTATCTTTTACTTTTGTTCGTGAAGATATTGCCTAAATGATACGAACCTATCCCATACTAGGCTCGTATCGGTTCATAAGTCAAGTGTAGAACTCACTCAAAAAGCTAGCTTGTAAGAGGAGGGACACCTAGACATTACAAACCACCAACCAATCCCATACTTGGCCGATGTGGGATCATAACACTAAACAACTAAGTATTGCTTCCCCATCCCGTAATATATGCAACAATGCTTTTATGGATATCCAAAAATAAAAGCTGTCATTTGGCATTTTTGAATTAGTACAAAACTTCAATGACGTTAGTTTTGTCTTACAAGGTTCATCTATATGTGATTGTTGACAGATATTGCCATTAAAACGCTAGATATACTTTTTTCTAGACTTAATATACAAGAAGTGAGGATCATGATGTTGGATTATGCTAGTTGGATAAGCACTAATACGACTAGAAATGTTTGAGCCTATTGGGGGCACACACGTTAAGACACGAAGAGTACGTTTATTATGTATTTGATATATATAACTCGTTTATATTTATTAAATATATAATATGTTTCACGAAATATATTTAAACGGTCGTTAGTTTCCGTTGGACGCTTAACTAACTTTATATATCCGTTAAATAAAAAAGAGAGAGGCTTAAAATGTCGAATATGGAAACCCTTGTCCTCCTCCCAAATGTGGCAGATTTTGGATGATTCTAGAAAGGGATTTGTGTGCAAATTATAGTGATAACGATGAGTGTTTAAGATAAGATAGAAGAGTTGTAATAAGCTTAAGACTTGAAGATTATCTTCAAAGTTTTGGAGTTTATCTACAACTAAGGTTGGGGTGCTATTTAAACACCTCCCCTTCTCCTCATTCGGTCAAACTACACAATTAATCATATCCCTAAATCGACACTTTAATGCCAAAATAAAAAGCAGATTCGTTTTCTTCTTTTTAGTCCACCAATTGGTAATATATATAAACCATAATGGTTTTTGCCTTGTTTGCATGGAAAAGGCGTGTAAACAAAGATACTAAATCTTTGTTTATATTAATCTTACTCTCTTTTATTACCAATTGAATGTATACCTCTTTGTGGTATTCCATTGGTATTGATCAAGTAGAAGAACACTTGTTGTTTGTTTACGTGAAACAATGACTAGCATCGTGACGTACTTGTTTGACGTGTTGTGTGAGCAACCATAGAGGTGGAAATTTATCCACTTTGTTTCATTAACATTTGATTCTTCAAGAGGTTAGGTTTCTATTACCCTTTTTGTTTATTTATTGTGTGTTAATCGTATGCACCTTACTTGATCCATATCCGTTGCGTACTCGTGGTAGTTAAATGGTTAACATATTATTAAATCCTAACAGTGGCATCACGAGCTAACTCGTTTGGTGTATTATGGGTTACACACATGATTAAACACGCTAGGGCTGCATGAAAACTTGATTTATTTATTGTATTATTAGAAAATTATGGCAATTATATGCAATACTTGCCATGAATAATGAATAAACGCCTAGAATCAACACTAATTATTACATGATAAAAGGAAGAATAGATTAAAAATTAAATGTTAATTAAGCTGCCATGTTATTCTATTCTTGTTTTATCTCGGCCTTAAGACTCACGCAATCATGCTATATGATGGATGTGGCGATCTTGATACTTTAGCAGAAAACCTAGTGAGAGTCTTTTGGTTCTCCAGTTAGGGAATACGCTTTTGAGAACTCGGGGCATTATATGATTACTGCTTTCTTTATAAGAGTATGTCTTCACTTCTACTCTAATTTTCTGTTTGGTTTGATTGCTTATATGTGATATGTTATGCGATGCTCAATATTTGCAAATAGACTTTATGAAACTCTTAAAAAACGGACTAATACTTATAGAGAAATTTGGTTGTACATGTCTGATATTAAGCATACTCCTTGTGACTTGTTATGTATTATTTGCGAAATGGGGGTTTTTGGACAAATTTAATACGGACATTAAACTATGAAATTTGATTTCTTGTGAACTTTTAGTTTTTATGTGCGCAATAGGGGGTTGAATTGATCATTAATCTTATCCCGCCCCACTACATGCTTCGGCATATGAGGGAATTATTGAAATTACTTGTGTCTTTGGACGCATGTAGGAGTACAATATAGGGTTTGATCAATTTGTAATTCTTTCCGCTATATTGGCAAATATAAAACTAATGTTAACAAATGGTTTCTTAACATATAATAGCATCATTAGTCAATTGGAACTACGTCTCACCCATTATGGACAAACTATAAGAGAAGTTTAAGGCGGGTGTAACTAAGATTCCCCAAAAGAAATCTGGTTTTTAATAAGCTTCGCGCTGACCTGTTTCTCCACTTCTTTGTGCGTCTAAAATGAAGCTACCGAGAACATTTGACAAAATGATGTCTATACCAAAAAGGTTAACAAAATGTTTTCTTAACTT
>BQNB010051607.1:0-37247 GCA_026074375.1 Tanacetum coccineum | reverse complement strand
TGTGTTTAAACAACTGTCAAATCAAGTAACCAACTGTAACAAGGTCAATAATGACAATTTAATTGCCAATGAATCCTTATCTGCTAAGCTTGAAAGATACAAAGAACGAGTAAAATTGCTAGAAGAAAGACAAAATGTGGATTTAGGTACTAGAGAAAAGCTGATAATTAATGATATAATTCGGGATAAAGATGCACAGTTTACGGATTTTGAAAAAGAAATTAACTCTCTTAAACAAACTCTTTCTGAACAATTAAAAGAAAAAGAATCGTTAACAAAAACATTTAATGTTTTCAAAAACAAATCTAAGGAAAAAGAAGCTAGGAATATTGATAAAAAGATTGCTTTGGAAAAGAAAGTTAAATAACTGGACAATATTGTTTGTAAAATGGGTCAATCCGCGCAAACTGTGCATATGATCACGAAACCATAAGTTTTCTATAATAACAACCTGAAACAAGCTCTTGATTTTCAAAATCCTTTCTATCTTAAGAAAGCTCAGCAGATTAGGCCAATGGTTTATGATGGTAGTGTTATTGCTAAGGAAGCCAATGTGATTTCAATTGCTGATTCTGAAGAGACTTTGATGCTTGAGGAAGAGAGTCGATCAAAAATGCTTTTAAAACATTGTGATCCAATGGTCTTAGAAAAGAAAGTTAACATTAAACCAATTAATTATGCTGAATTAAATCGATTATTTGAAGATTTTGGTAAACATTTTATCCCACAACAAGAACTGTATGATGAACAAGCTTTCCGGTTACAACCTTCACACCCTAATACTGACCAATATGCTTCTTCGCCTGTCAAAATTGAGGCTCCTCGGGAACTTTCTAAGGTAATTCTGATTAATACAAGCCTTAAAAAGCTTAAATACCATCTTGACCAATTTGACAATGTTGTGAAAAAGCGGATCACGCCTGATGCTTTAACAAAAGGGGAATGGGGGTTTGAACACTGGTATGTGGTTAAATACACATACTTTTGACCATTAAAAACAGACTTAAATGACTAAAAACATACCAAAAATACATTGTATTTATATATTTTGCATTTATATTGTGCAAGTAACGGATATCTAAGAAAAGGATAAATTAGGAAGGCCAAAACGACAAATCGAGGCACGAAGATACGAAAGAGCGTGAATCAAAAGTCAAAATCAAAGCCAAAAGTCAAAAAGTCAAGGTCAAAGTCAACCAAAAAGTCAACCTCGACAAGGTCAAAGTCTAAGCCAAAGCCGTAAACAAAGAAATACTTAATGGGCCCACCCGTACCCATCTAATGGGCTGGGTCAGCCCATTAACGTAATATACGAAGACTATTACAAAGAAATGGGCCCAATACCCTTTTATACTATACTCGGCCCAAAACCATAACCTAAGCCCAAAACTCCCAATCCCCATTTAACTGAGTTAAGCCCTAAAACCCTTAACCTGTTAACATCGTTAGTCCTAAAAGGACAAACCATGCAATAACACAATACAACTCGAAGGGCTCAAACTGCCAACTCTATAAACTTTTATACACCACAAGGACCTTCATTCTAATACCATATAACAAATTCAAGGGCCTAATTTTCCAAACCCACAAACTATTACCCTGCTCACCCAAAACTAAAATTCCCGCCAAATCCTAAAACCCAATACTATTCAGCATCTCCCACATCTGTCATTATCATTCCTGCAAACTGCCAAAACAAAGTCACACCCTCCTAAATCCCACATACCAATTGCCATGTTGGAAATCCCTTGTTTCCCCATTGGTGGACTACTGAAGACCAAATTTCAATGGTTATGATCATTTTACTTGGAGAACAAGATGATTCAAGGGCTGGATGAAGACTTTTGAAATCCCTCAAAAATAACACACTTAAATGTTCAGTATGGGAAGATAAGTGAAGTGATCCAAGACTAGAATCTTTTATTTTTTCTATAAATAGGTCTCCAAGTTCATCTCTCTCCTTACTAAAACAACTATACAAAATAACATATATACATAAAACAAAAAATACAATAAAATAAAAATCCAACACATCCCAAAATAAAACCTACAATATAACACAATAATACCCCTATTAAAATAAAACCCATAAAACACCTAACACACCAAACACACCACATAAAAACCACCAATACAACCTTCCAACCACCCCCCCCCACACCCAAACTAACCATCTCACTTACATTCCTTTAAAACCACTAAAAAAAAACCCTAACAAAAACTCAATAACACAACCTAATAAATCATAAACCTCCCCTTTAATACCTAAACCAAAACAAAAAAACCAACCAACCAAAAAAAACCACAAAAAAACTACAACATAAAAAACAAACAAACTATAACCACACAACTAAACACTAAACCCCAAACAAAAACTCCACCCAACACTAACCCCATAACAAATAACAAATAACAATCAAAAATAAAAAACTAAAAACACCCCAAACCAACACACAATAAATCACAAACAAACAATAAAACCCCACAAAACCATAACCCAAAACCATAAAAAACCCAACCAAAAAACCATACCCAAAACAACATACCCCCAATAAACCCCACACCACCCAAAAAAAAAAAAAAAAACACAAACACCACCCCCCAACACCCCAAAAACCAACCCCCCCCAAACCACTAAACAAACATCCAACACAATCCAAAAACACCACCCAACAACCCAACCAAAACCAACCAAATAAACAACAAAACAACAACCACAACACCCCCACAAACACCCACACCAACTCCCTCTCAACCCCCAACAAAATACCAAAACCAACACAACACCCCCAATACCCACCCAACCCAACACAAACAACCCCCAAACAAAAAAACAAATCTCCTAACCACACACAAAACACCACCCCCAACAATATTAAAAACTACCCCCAACAAACACTAAACATATCAGACTCTCGATCTAAAAACACTCTAAAATTATAAATTCACCCTCTAAAACTTACCTAACAATAACAAACTAACAATAAACAAACAAATAAACCAAACAAACATAAAAACACATAACCTAAAACCACAAAATACTTCTTTCTCTCTATACTCACTCCACACATATATATATCTAAACCATACAATAAAAATTACTCAACACAAACCAACCCAAAAAACAACTACAACAACATCACAACCTCACCAACAACAAACTCTCAACATTAAAGACAAACAACTAGAAATATAGAATCTACCTCAATATCCTCACTCTCATCATCTCAAACTCTCTCAACTAAACCCTACATATAGTAGATATATACACTACTCACTCCAAAACACAATAATCACCCTCACCAATCATCTACACACCCAAAAAACCCACAAACAAAAACACACTCACTCTAATCAAAAAACAAACCCAACAAGACACCAACGATTAAACAACAAACCCCCAACTACTCAAACACTACTAACAACCCAACAACAATTCAAAATCACCCTTTTACCAGGAATAATAATACCTACCATCTCATCTTCCACTACACCCCCCAACACCCACCTCATACTAAAATATAAAACAATCCACACATATATAACTCATATAAACTCTCAAATTAAAAAAAAATCCCCAACCAAAAACCTCAAATCAAAAAACAAACCCCTATCACTAATAAATTAACAAAATCAAAAATCACCTATTAACCCTAACCACAAAACTCAAACCCAAACATCAAAATATCCAAAATATCATCCCCAACCCGCTCCACACTCACGCTCTACTCTCACAAACACAAAAAACTCACCACACCCTCTCTCTCTCACTCTCACTCATCACACATCACACACCCAAACCCCCCCCCCCAAACCAACAAAAAACCCCCAAAAAAAACACCCCCCCCCCCGTCACAGCACCAAATTACAACAATAAAGAAAAATCTCCATTTAACCCAAAATCCAAATCCAAAAAACCCTCTTTCAATCATAACCTAAAAACTATAAAAAAAACTCAAAACACCAACACTCTCTCAGCTCTCTATGATAATAAAAACTCTATCATAAAACCCTCATAAACTACAAACTTAAAACACCCTACCCCCCCACCAAAGCAAAAATTGTCTCACTATCTAGAGACAAATCACCAAACATAAAACTAAACGACGTCTTCTCTCTCGCGTGCCTTGGAGATCCCATCTAACTCAAATTTTTTCAATTTTACATTCTAGAGTGTGTTAGGTTAAACAATAATCTAAAATAACCAACATAAAATACATATATAAACCTCCCTCCCTTCTCAAGACCCATATAATAATAAGATTTTATGTGTGTGTATTATATGGTCGTTCATACAACTCATTAAACAACACCACCCACCCCCCCTCCACCATCCACCCTCACAAATCATCTCACCTATGATCACACAAGCCTTTCAAAATCAAAACATATTACCCCCAATAATAAACACTCCACTTAATGTTGTAACTTAAAACATAAATTGTGCCCTCCCTCCCTCTTCCCCCTTATATTATATCCACTGTATCATCCCCCTGCACTAAATTTACAGGATATAATCTTAGAGACCTCTTCACATAATTGCTCTCTGTCTTCGTGTGTCGCTCCTCTCAAGCTCTCCCCCCCTCGCCACTTCCTCCGTATCGCCACACATTTAGCTAAATACGGCACTAGACGCTTTCTCGTCTCGCTCTCTTATAATAGCGACGCGCGCTCCACCCACCCTCTCGGTTCACTTACTGTGAGGTAGAGATAACAAATTATTTTTCATTTACTTTTATTAGGCCCCCAATATTTATAATACTAAGCTCCCAACCAATAAATGACAAAGCAACTCACTAACCCCTCTCCCCCCCCGCAACCCCCCCCCCCCCCCCCAATGATAGAGCATCTCCATACTGTCCCCCCCCACTATATAGTAGAGGAAGAAAGAGAGGATGTTGTATTCGTTTTAGTCAATCGAATTTTATTGTTTAGCTTGCATTCATTTAGAAGGTCCCTACAAAAGATATTAAAACTTGGACTCTTGTGTCACTTGCGATGTACGGCTCACCTTTATTGATTAACAAAAACTAACTAGAGGGGTATAAGGTGGGTTTGTTCCAAGGAACATGATACCCTAAAGGAGAAGGTTTTTAATAGCTTCGCGCTTTCTCGCTCCTCTGCTCCTTTGTTCGTTTTTCTTTTAAAGAGCTACCGTGAAGCTTGTTGATTAATTGGTTTAAGTTGTCTTATCTCATTTTGTCCTTTAATAAATAGAATTGTTTAAAAAACCTAAAAACCTAAAAATAATCTTCTTTTTCTTCTTATCCATTTAATTCTTTTCTTAACCCTCTATATTGTTTAATTCTTATGGCGTCACTCTTCACGTTTAAAGAGTGTTCGTCTTGTGGAGCTTTGCACAATAAATCATGTGCTTGTTCTAAAGGGGGTTTTGTTGGCAAGTTTGTTCGTGATCCTAATAAAACACCCGACTTGTCTCAACGACCCCCTCATAATTGTCCCAATTGTGGAGACCCGGTTGATGGTCTATATTGTCGACAATGTGCTCTATTACAAAAGAAATTAAGGGAAATTTTTTGATGAAAATGAATTTTTCCAAGACCTTCTAAACCCTTCCGAGTCATCCAACGACAAAACTAATGTTGTTAATTTGCCTCAAGAGCCATTCGTCTTCAATCAAGACCCTGGTGAAAATTCTTCACAAAGTCCTCCACATATTGACCACCATTGTTGTTACGAGTGTGTGTTTCGTTAGCAAGATATTCTTTGCAATGATGTACTTGCAAGTCTTGTGGGAACGGTGCTTATTATGGCTATAATTGTCCACCGAAAGTTCCAATTATCTCTAATTCGGAACCATGCAACAATCAAACCGTTGATGGGCTTCTATAATCTTTGCCAAGTTTTGATCCGACATGCTATTCTAGAGATGGAAATTCATTCACTTATGATTCCACTCCTAATTTTGTCGATGATTCTCCTAACGTTTCCAACCCACCTCCACAACCCAATACGTGCCATACTCTTGTGAGTTATGTGGGAACGATGCCCATTATGGTTATGATTGTCCACCTCAAGTCCCGTTTGTCTACAATCAGGACCCGTGTTTCAATCAAAACTTTGATTATTTTCCACAAACTTCACCGAGTTTTCCCAATAATATCCTTGTTGTTGTGATGGTGGTGGGGGTCCTCTCAGAGACTTTTCAATGTAACCGATGGAATTATTACCAACATTATCCGTGTTTTGATTCTAATTATTCCAGTTTGCCTATTTGACCCTACAATTTCCCAGTCCATTCATCAACGATTCGTGAGAAAACTTTTTGGCTGAATTGCTAGTAGAGGATACGGCGGCCTAAACATTAATACTCAACCCATGCAGTATTCCGTCGTTCATCAACCTCCTCAAGAAACAAGTTTGGAATTTTTGCAAGATAAAAGAAACCTAATTAACTCTGTGCAAACTTTCTTAAGAAAGTTTAATCGATTTTATTTTCATGAAACGCCAAAGGTTGTATCACTAGCATGGGAGACAATATCTAAAATTGAGCGTGCTTTTGAAGACAAGCAATATCAACCAGAGGGTATTCTAGAGTTATTTCGTAAACTTCATGATGATGTGCAAAATATTCACGAGGGAGTTTGACATAGTATATTTATAATCGATTGGAATCGTCCTATCGTTCTTTATGATGATGATGATGACGAGGACTATACCATTGCAATCACACCCGTTTTATCAACCAAGGAACCCATTGATTCTCTCATAATGGAGGATGAGCATCTCGACACTATTCCGGCAATGGAATCGGACGAAGTAATAAAGTCTATGCCTGAGAACCTGTTTTATTTTGTCAAATCCAAGTGAGTCAAAGGGTATTCCCGACAAAATGTGTGATGTGACTTTTCATGATAATTCTCTACCTCTTTACATTTCAAAAGATCAATTTGAGGGTTTCTCCGATTCTAATGATGATTCTACTTCGATTGATGACGATTCTTTCTCTATTGATGACATCGATTATGTTGAGGCATCACCTCCCGATTCTGAGCTCGTCATCTTAGAGGTGGTGGAGATTGTTATCCCGGAAGTTGGAGGGATTGATACTAATATTATTCTAACAATCAAAGACGACATTCTCTGTGAAAAATTGTTGAATGTCAATCTTCTTATTGCTAAGATCGAAAGCATTAAAAGATAATCCCACTCCATCTTCCGATTTTGTGACCAAGTCTTCCTCCACATCTCTTAACTTTTTCTTGGAGGAGACTAACACCTTTGATAATTCTTTACCCGAATCTAAAACTTTTTGCTTTAATTTGGAAGAGATTAGTAGTGGCAGTACCACTACTCGTTCTGATTATTCTCTTCCGGATTATGAAGCTTTCTATTTTGATGACGATCATATTGAAGAGAAGAGTAGTGGCAGTACCACTACTCATTCATTCCACCAGGAATTAATGAAGCCGACTTTGATCATGAGGAAGACATTCGTCTTGTTGAGAGATTGTTATATGATAATTCATCCCCTCGACCCCTGGAAGAATTTAATTCTGATGCTATAATTGAATCTTTCTCTCCATTTCCTATCCCCGTTGAGGATAATGACTCTCTTATGGAGGAGATCGATTTATTTCTTACTTCGGATGAATCGATGCCACCGGGCATTGAGAATGATGACTATGACTATGAAGGGGATATCCTTTTCCTTAAAGAATTGCTTAGCAATGATTCCCCTTCACTTCATGAAAATGAGTCATTTCATTTTGATGTTCCATCATCCCCTCGTCCTCCTGCGAAACCGCCAGATGATGGAATTTACTTTGAGCCCGATACGGGAGTTTTTACAAAAGTGGTGGATGATATTTCTGATAATTCGACAAGAGAACTTTATGTTCATGTGCCTAATGTTTTGCCCACCCTTCCAACCATCTCTTCAATGTTTGACACTTTGCTTCTATTTACATCTGAAAATGAGGACAAAGTTTATCTCTTATCTCATCGTGGCTTTAAAACTTTCCTGCTTTCTTCTAAAAGCCCGGTGATGATTTTTGGAGGGGACATTCCTATCTTGGATTTTTCGTTTCTCCATTTCTATCCTCCTTGACCAACTCAAGTATGGGGGATCGAGTCAGGCTCAAGACTCGGTTAACAAAAATAAGCGCTTCGTGGGTGGCAACCCATGCTTATCCTAATATAATTATAATAGTAGTAATGAATAAGTGTGTTGTGAGGAGGCTCGCCTCTTCCTTTCTCGTGTTTTGTGTTTTGTGTTGTATGTCCAGGATTGCCCTGGATTTTGAAGCCTCTCGTGCTCGTGGTTTTGTCCTTCGTTCACTCGAGCTTCAAATCCTCAGCTTCATTATGGGAATCCAATATCCAAATCTTATCGACTAACGTTTATCTTTGAGCATACTTAATAAACGGCTTTAGATTTACGTAGAGACCCTTCTTAAAACATTGAGGACAATGTTTAGTTCTAGTATGGGGGGGATCTATCGATTTGATTGTGCCTGCAGCCGTTGTTTTCATGTAATCCTGTTTTTACCAAAAAAAATAAAAAATTTCAAAAACAAAATAAGTGTTTTGTCACAATTTTGACTTTCCCACTGGGTAGAATAAGAATAAATTTTGACTCGATCGAGCGTGTTGAGCTCTAGCTTGTTCCTTAACTTTTAGACTAAGCATTCGCGGATCTTTGCGAAGAACGAAAAATGATAGAGTTAAGTATGAGTTGGATGCTAAACAAGGATTATTTGGAAATCTTACAAGCTCATAAGTGTAATTTGTGCCTTTTTCTCCCATAAGCTCCTAACCGGACTAATAATACGTGCTATTTTTGAAAATTAAACTTAAATCAACAATTTTTGAATTTGAAATGTAGTCGATAACAATAATTTTAGTCTTAGTTCAAATTTATACTTAAATTTTCCAAAAAGAAATTTTCTTTATATATCGTGGTGATACAAAGTGAAAAATAAAAAATTGAAAAAAAAAATGAATGAATAAATGAGGCAACAATAATATAAACTGTGGGCTGATAAAAGTTTGTTGCATCTTGCCGGCTCACAACCGATGTTGCAGCCTTCTAAAGAAAGCACATAGTAAGAATAATAATCCAAGACCGATAAAAGTTTGCTGCATCTTGCCGGCTCACAACCGATGTTGCAACCTTCAAAAAGATCGAGGATTTCAATCGCATCATGGTTATATTAATGTTAAGTGCAATAAATGTGATTTAATAGATATAGGGAAAATCTCTTTTTCTTAAATTTAAATATGCTTTCGAACTAAGACTATTTTATTTTAAATAAGCTATGTATAAACGGGAAACCTAAGAGATTTTGAAACCGAAGGTCCGTGAGTCCCGATACTAGTCTCTGTGGGGTGTCAAAAGCCTGGTCACTTAGCCGCAAGGTTGGGATGTGCCGAGACGAAAGTCGCTACATGGGATGATCTCGCCTTCAAACTCATTATTCTCGGGTGGAACGTGAAGCATAGAAATTTTGCAACACGTTGATCCATGGTTGAAATTCGAAATAGCACATTCACCTAAGATATAATAATTGTCGGGAGTGAAAAGTTCACAAGTTGCAAATATGAGTAGTGTTAGCATCTTAACTTATATTTAACGGTGATTTCGTTTTAAGCTTGGTTTGGGACGAGTGAAAAATCGGGGACGATGAATTTATCTTGGGCATTTTAGGATTGAAATGCGTCTTGTTCTGTGATCCCTAACGGTTATGAAAATAACGAAAGTCAAATAAGTTAGTTGCTTAAAAAGAAAAATACAAAAAAATGAGAAAAGGGAAAAATACAAAAATATGTGTAGGAATAAGTGTATATCTTTAAGAATGGTAAAAACGGGGCTTTTCAAAGCTATTGATTCTTTAATTCCCCTTGATGAACACTTAGCTACTTCTCGAGGTAATTAGTCGAGGGGGATCGAGATTCTTAGTTTTCTTAAGTGTTTACTTATAGCATTGCGTGAGGACACGACAATAGTTTAGTATGGGGGATTTTGGTATGTGCTTAATTACACATACCATTTACCTAGGAAAACGGACTTAAATGACCAAAAACGTACCAAAAATACATTGTATTTGTATGTTTTGCATTTGTATTGTGCAGGTAACGGATATCTAAGAAAAGGACAAAAATCCAAGTCAAAACGGACAAAACCGAGCACGAGAATGGAAGGAGTGAGAAAGTCAAAGTCAATAAAAGTCAACCAAAGTCAAAGTCAAAAGCGGAGCCGTAAACGAAGAAATACTTAATGGGCCAACCCGCACCCATCTAATGGGCCGGGTCAGCCCATTAAGGTATTATATGAAGACCTAATAAGCCTTAAAGCTTAAAATGGCCCATTACCCTTTTTACATACCCGGCCCAATCCTTGGCCCAAGACCCTTAAAACACTTAACAGCCATCCAAACTGCTGTTAGTGTTATTTCACCACAAGGACCACTCATGAAATAAAGATATATAACCTCAGGGGCTGTTTCTGCCAATTCCCTATACTTATCCATCACCACAAGGACCATCCCTGCAATAACTCTATACACCTTGAGGGACTAAACTTGCCAAATTTCTAAACTTATACCCTGCACACTTGAAACACTATATATCTTCCCCACATTTTCCCGCCAAGCCCAAATCCCCTTTTGGCACTATTCACCCATCACTTTCCTCAAACCCCACCTTATAAACAGCAATTGCCACCTTGGCAATCCCCTTTAATCCCATTGGTCCATGATAAAAAGGCAAGAAGATGAAGGGCTGTGATGATAGACCTTGGAGGGCACACAATTTGGATGGCTTGGATTGATCTTTGAAGTCTCTCACACAACAAACACACCCTTGTTCTGTCTCACAAAGAAAGCACAAGAAGGAAGAACACACCAAAGAGACCAAGACTTATTTAGCTTAGTATAAAATAGGACTTTGTAAGCCCGAATGAGGCATGTAGTTTAACCTAGTTTTAGTTTTCAGCTTATTTTTAAGTTATTGTCTTTTAAATTCCCAACCTGAGTAACTGATTGCCTAAAAACACACATCCAATTGTACTCGAAAATGCTAATAAACGACTAAGGACACGAAATATGGATAAAATATGTTTTGCAAATATGGTTGTAATGTGTTTTATGTCTTACATGTACATAGAGGATTGTAAACAAAGCAAAAACGTAAGTTTCGGTGACCTTTCATTGACGTTTTTCACTTTATCGAGGTCAAAACAAAGTCGTTAATTTTTCCTCGATCATACCATTGGAAAGAGCAACGAAATTACGAGTCCAACGGTACCGGCCTTTCATATTTGAACCTTTTTATTTTGAACATTTTTCGTCCCTGTTTGAACCTTTAATACTAATATAATAAAGAGGGCCAAAAGTGGTTTAAAAGAATAATAATACATATATATAACAAGACCACTGCCTAGCGCAGTTGGTCTTGTGGTTTCCTTTGAGACTTCACCCGAGAGGTCGGGAGTTCGAATCACGCCAGAGGGTTTATCCCCTCTTATCCACGTCAGCATGCCACGTGGGCACACGTGGCTGACACGTGGTGCCACGTGGCGGACCCGGACCCGACCCGAACTTGACCCGATCCAGACCCGGCCCAATACCCGACCTGACCCGGCCCAAGACCTGACCCGGCCCACCAGTTGACTGACCGTCAACCACCGTTGACCGGTGGTTGACCGGTGGTCCGGCGGTGGTCCGACGGTGGTCCGCCGCCGTTGACCGTCGTTGACCGTCGTTGGCTGCCGCCGTTGACCACCGTTGACCGGTGGTCCGGTGGTTGCTCCGGTGACGGCTGGCAGGCCACGTGGCACCACTTAGGTGGTGACACGTGGCAAACTAATCATTGGTGTACGAGGTTACAGGAATTGCAGGTGGCAGAACGTGGCAGTACGAGGTGGCAGTACGAGGTATGAGGTACTGTTCCAGGTGGCGGCTGGCCAATCAGAGCGTGACACGTGGCACCTGGCGTGTGTCAGTACGAGGTCAGAGTGTGTCAGTACGAGGTCAGAGTGCGTGAATCCGTGCCAATCATGGGCAATAATGAGGCGGTTGGTAGAAGGCAAAAAGACGAAAATGCCCCTAGATCTGGAAGTATTATTGGTTGGATGCCTGAAAGGACGAATTTGCCCCTCCCACTTGGATGCTATATAAACAGACGCATCTGCTGCATTTGGGGGTGTTAGAGAGTAGAGTTAGATTTAGTTTTATAAAAAAGTAGTGTAGGTTAGTTTATTTTAGGAGTAGTGTAATTTAGTTTAGCTTATTGTAAAAGCTTTTTTAAGCTTATTAGTTTATTGTAATCATCACTTTGAGCTTATTAATGAAATATGGAGGTTGGTTGATTGCTTATTTATCTTGGCTTATTTTTTTCCTTTTCTTTTTCTCTTGCTTATTCGAATAAGCTCACTTGGGCTTATTTGTTTCCATAGCTTATTTTCTATTTCAAGTAAGTTATCTTCTAGCTTATTTGTTTGAATCTAAGCTTATAGATCTAAATAAGCTTTTGCTTATTTCATTTTTTTCTTCTTATTTATCTTATTTGATTGCTTATTTTTTGCTTATGCTCGATACGAATGCTAAAAAGGGTGTCATGAGTCTTCTACTCGGCTTATTCTTTAAGTCTTGAGCACCCTTATTTTCGAGAGCTTATTATTTAGTTTAGTAGTTAAAGTTTTCAAATTGCTTATTTACTTTTAGATCTAGTTTAATAAATAGTTTTAAAAGTAGCTTATTAGATTAAATCTAGTTTTGTTTTTACAAATTTAGTTTTTAATTCTAGCTTATTTTTCTTAGATCTAAATCCTTAAATATACCCGATCCGAGTTCACTTGATTGAACACCTTAGTTTCCGTGGGATTCGATCAAAAGTTTTCATCTTTTTATTAGCTTATTTTGTTCTAACTTTCATGTCTTATTTCTTATTCCATCCTTCTACATCTAAGGCCAGAGCTTAAGGGTCTTATAAGGTTGATAAATAGATAAAGTTTTAATCTTTATAGTTTTTATGAAAGTAATTAGTAGATAAAGTTGACACTTTATTCGCTATTAGTAAAGAATGAAGCTTAAAGTGATAAACTTATTTGTTTTTATTAATTTGTAGATCGGGTGGTTTATATCATTGCGGTTCTTCATTCGGTTACCCTTTTCCCCTTTTTAATACTAGTAGTTTATAATTATTAGTTTAAAATGTTGATGTTTGATCTTATGATTGCTGCTAGTTTATTTGTTATGATTAGTGAGTAGTTCATTAGTTCTTGCTAAGTGATTAGTGATTTGGAATTTAAGTGCGGTTTTAAAAAGGTTTAAAAAATTAATAGTCATTAGAATTTTCCAATTTACATACCGTCATTTACTTTTAATGCAATTTAAATACTTGTCATTTATTTTAAAAAAGCACAATAATTTACTTGTCATTATTTGAAAAAGCATTTTACTTACTTGTCATTTAATTTCTGAAATTTGTTTTCGAAGGATTTTAATTCGTTTAAACCTAAACCCGCACTTAATGAACATTTCACGTCACTTAGCAAGCATTTTCGTCATTTATATCTTTTAGATCAATTTTAGTATAATCTTGTAGTTTTTAATCTTAAAATTTATATTAGTTTAAAAATAGTTTAAATCCAAAATTTAGTTTCCCTTTTATATGCTTTTCCTTTTAGTAAATTAAGAAAACCAAAACCAAAAACTTAAATGATAATCAAGCTCGATTTACAACTTGAACGTAGATTTCCATTCACTTCTCGCCGAGGAAACGACCCGGGAGGTTTTTGATAATTGCTTTGGTTAAAAGCGATTTTCTAGAACCCGACGGAAAATACTTACTATACTATTATTGATTATATCCTATTATACTATATATTATATATATACGTATTTGGGTGTATCAGTTTTTGGCGCCGCTGCCGGGGAGAGGTGTAGCGATTTTTACGGGATTGTTCGTGTTCGAGCCTTGAAGATCCTTTCTTCGGGAAGTTTATTTTCGTTCTTATAAAAATATAAAAATCCAAAAATATTTTTATTTCCATTTTATTTTCTTTTATATAAAAATTAAAAAATATATATATAATACCAAATATTTTTCTTATTATTATTATAAAATATATATATATATATATATATATATATATATATATATATATATATAATACCAAAAATATTTTTCTTATTATTATTATTATTAAATCAAAAAAAAATTATCCTTAAAAAAATATAAAAATAAATCAAGTTGGTAATAGAACACCAACAAATAATACCTTCCATTGAGGTATTATCCATCAATAAGTTCCCAAACCAAAGATTTAAAAACTTGCCTTTTGTGTCACTTGCGACGTACGGCTCACCTTTAAAAGTTAATTCTTTTAAAGAGCTACCGTGAAGCTTGTTGATTATTAGGTTTAAGTTGTCTTATCTCGTTTTTTTTGGTAAAAAAAAATCTTTAAAATAAATATAAAACCCCAAAAATAATCTCCGTAACCTAAAATCCGTTTAATTCTTTCTCTTATCCTCTAATTGTTTAATTCTTAATGTCGACATTTGGGCTTTATCCGTGTTATAATTGTGGAAGGACAAACGAATTCCCACAATGCCCGTGTTCGACTTGTGAGATGTGCGGTTTTTACCTTAACGACGGAGTTTGTCCTAATTGTAATCCGACTCTGAATTTTTTCGACAACTCTCTGAATTTCTCCGATCCACATCAACAATATTCGACATATTTTTGTAATAATTGTGGTAACAATCATTACGACGGTTTCGATTGTCCATCACGTGTCCCGTTTAAGTTTGAACCGGAACCGTGTAACAATCAAAACTTTAGTGATAATTATGAACCATATGATTTGCAAAATGAATGTCAATATATTTGTTGTAACACATTGAGTGATTTACATGACAAATTTTCCTCATGTAACTCAATTAGGTGCGATTATGGTGAGCCGATTTGCGAAAATTGTGGGGATATTATATGGATTATCAATGTACTCAACCCTCCGAAATTGAGATTTACTGGCAAGCCGAAGAGATAGAACGACAACGGGAATATAAGAGACTAGAGATTGAGCGAGAAAAATCAATGCAAGAATTTGCGGATATGTTTAAAGAATATTTGGGAAGAATGAACATTCAACGAAAAGAGAAAAGAGAAACGAATTTTGAGGAAGCCCGAGCAAGAAGAAGAGAAAACGAATTGCCGAAGAAAAGGAGGCAGCAGCTAAATGTAAAATTCAAGAGTGCTTAAATATCGAAGAAAAATCTATTCCTCAAGCTTCTACCCGTTCAAGGAAATTTCGAATTGATCCGACTTTAAGTAATTTCACAATTTCTACTAAACGTATTCCTTTATCGGATTTTGAAATTCCACCCGTCACTCCAAATGTGGAAACCGTTAACTCTCTAAGTATGGGGGATAAACATCTTGACATTTCAAAAGATTCACTTGAATCTAGTGTTAAAGATCCTATTCCAATCCCAAGTGAGTCTAACGATACTTCCAACGGTGCATGGAATTCGCTTCTTAATAATGATAAATTTCAAAAAAAAAAGCCCTCTTAATGATTGATGTAATCTTGCACAACAAAATTCTATGCTTTCCATTTATGATGAAAATAACAAAATAAGGGATTGTTATAAGCTTTCGCCTTCCGCAATCACACCCGTCTTACCAACCGATGAGGACTCTCTCATAATGGGGGACGAACATCTTAGCACTATTCCGGAAACGGAATCGGACGAAGTAATAAAGTCTAGTGTTGAGAACCTTGTCCCAATCCCAAGTGAGTCCGAGGTTACTCCCAATAATGAAAGTGAGTGTGATGTGCCCGTTTGTGATGAATCTTCTCCGACTTTTACGACTTTCTCGAATCCTCTCTTTGATTCTAACGACGATTTCACCTCTAGTGATGACGAGTCACTTTCTGATGAGGACGTTCCGAAAGAAAATTTCAAAATTTATTCGAACCCTCTTTGTGATAACGAAGAAATCATTTTTCCTAAGATAGATCCGCATTCCTTTAATGCCGAATCTAATCTTATCGACTCTATGCTTAACCGTGATACTAATATTTCTCCTAAGTTTGATTCTCTTCTCGAGGAGTTCTCCGGTGAACTCGCTCATATTGATCCAATTCCACCGGGAATTGAGAAAGCCGACTTTGATCTAGAGGAAGAAATCCGTCTTGTTGAAAATTTGTCGTATGATAATTCATCTCCACGACCGCCGGAAGAACTTAATGCGGAAATTGTCGATACGATTGTCGAGTCTCTCGCTCCACCACTTATCCCCGTTGAGGATAGTGACTCTCGTATGGAGGAGATCGATTTATTTCTTGATTCCGATGACTCGATGCCACCAAGCATTGAGAACAACGACTATGACTCAGAAGGGGATATCCGTTTTCTTGAAGAATTGCTTAGCAATAATTCCCTTCCCCTTCCCGAAAATGAGTCATTTTCTCTGGATCATTTTGATGATCCGTCTCTTCCCAGTCCTCCTCCGGAACCACCGGATGTTGAGATTAGCTTAAATTTTGAGCCTGATGCGCCTGTGATTAACAATTTTGATGAGCTTAATGAAGACGAATGTTTTGACCCAGGGGGAGGTGAGATTAATGTTTCTCAAAATGATGAAGAGGACGATTCCTTCACATTTGTCATTTGGACTTTTCTACCGTTTCTCACCTACCCTGAGGATTCTTCGTTACTTCTCTCCTCCAAGAGTGAGGATACTATTTTTGACCCTGGCATTTCCACTTTTCATTTTTATTCTCCTAAGCCGGTGGCATATGAAAATCTGATGGTGATTTTTCTATTCTTCTGTTTCTGCCCCAAGGACAAAGGAATTCGGGGGGAGTCAAGCTAGAGACTCGCACAAAAACAAGCGCTTCTCGGGAGGCAACCCGTGTCTTTTCTTCTTTCTAATTTCTTAATAATATGTAAGAGTGTTATTTTATAGCCTAAGTATGGGGCGTGTTTCTTTCTTTGGTTTGTGTATTGTTTTTTGCCTGCATGGAGGGGGGGGTGGGGGGGTGGGGGGGGAGAAAAATTTGGGGGGAAAAAGGGAGAAAAGAAAAGGAAATTTTAATTAATTTAAAGAGGATTTTCTTCAGCATCATGAAGACCTGCTTGTTTTCAATCCTCCAAACATCCGGGCTCGATCTTTGCTTATTTTGGAATCCTCATCCTGATCTGTATATATATATTGTCCCCATTTTTTTTTTTTTTTTTTTTTTTTTTTTTTTTTTTTTTTTTTTTTTTTTTTTTTTTTTTTTTTTTTTTCACACTTGGAATTTTTTGCATTTGCCTTTTTCATTCCTAAGTGTGGGGGTAAAACCCAATATTTTTGAACATTGAGGCCAATGTTCTATTTTAAGTGTGGGGGGGATTTCTATCAAAATGTGATCATACATGTGCCTATTTGTGTTCCCACGCAACCCCGTTTTGACCAAAATTTTAAAATATTTATTGTTTTATTATGATAAAAAATATATATATATATAAATGATGAAAATATAAAAATGTTAATAATAAGTAGGCCTGTAGAATTAGGTAGCTTTTGACTTGACCGAGTTTTACACTCTAGCTTTCCCTTAGCTTTCGAGCTAAGCGTTTGCTAATTTTAAAATTATTTGCACATAACGAAAATGATATAGTTAAATATAAGTTGATTGCTAAGCGTAGATTACGTGGATATCTTTAGAGCTCATAAGGGTTAAATGTGGTTTTTTGCTCCCACCATGCTATCATAAACGCTATATAAGTGTTGAATAAATAAAGGTTGCATGTTAGGTTTTTTCGATCTTAGTTTAAATCACTTCAGGAGAGATTCCTTCTGGGAGTTTGTCAGTGTTGTGGGGAAATAGAGCCTGGGACCATGTCGCTCCGCAACCGATGTGGCAGTTGTTAAAACACAGGACTTGAAATTTGGCTAATAATAATAAATATTATCTAATAATCCAAAGCCGAAATAAGACTTCTGGATCATGGTCGGCTCGCATACCGATGTGACAGTCGTTTAAAGGGTGGAGGTAATAATAATAAAACTGTGGGCTGATAAAAGTTTACTGCATCTTGTCGGCTCACAACCGATGTTGCAGTCTTCTAAATAAAGCACATAGTAATAATCCAAGACTGATAAAAGTTTGTTGGTCGAAATATGTTTGCTACATCGTGTCGGAGGCGTGGCCGATGTTGTAGCCTTCTAAAGGACCGAGGTTTAATAGTTTATGTTGCTTAGTAAGTGGAAAATTATTTTTATTAAATTTAAATATGCTTTTGGACTAAGACTAATTCGTTTTATGATTGTGATTTTTCAAATAAGATATGTGTAAACGGAAAACCTTAGAGATTTTGAAACCGAAGGTCCGTGAGTCCCGATACTAGTCTCCGTGAGGTGTCAAAAGCCCGGTCACTTAGCCGATGAGGTTGGGATGTGCCGAGACGAAAATCGCTACATGGGATGATCTCGCCTTCAAAATCAATCTTCTCGGGTGGAACGTGAAACATAGTTTTTGCATAAACGTTGATCCATGGTTGAAATTCGAAATAGCACATTCACCTAATAATTAATAATTGTCGGGAGTGAAAAGTTTACAAGTTACAAATATGAGTAGTGTTAGCATCCTAACTTGTACTTAGCAGTGATTTCGTTTTAAGCTTAGTTTGGGGATTGTGAAAAGTCAAGGATGACGAACTCCTATTCTTAAGCCTTTTAAAATAAATTCTATAGAAATTGTTATCTTAATTTTAGTTATTTAATAAGTGGTTAAAACGGGGGTGCTTGCGAATTGAATGATTTTTGAACCTTTTGATGGACCTTTTCTGTTCTTGTTTGATTGTGAGGGGGTCATAAGTTAAAAGGGGATAAAGTTATTTATTTTCGGGTATTGTTTTATTTACATTGCGTGAGGGACCAGCAATGGTTTAGTGTGGGGGGATTTGATATTGGCTAAAATATACATATTTTGTACCCCGTAAAACACTATAAAAGGACTAAAAACACTAAAATATAGATAATTATGTTGCAAATATGTTTGTATTGTGTTTTTATGTCTTACAGGTAAAAAGGATTGAAAACGAAGCAAAAACGGTAATTTTCGGGTGACTTTCGACGACGTTTTCACATTTATCGAGGTCCAAACGAAGTCGTGAATATTCCTCGATCACACCATTGGAAAGAGCACGAAAAAACGAGTCCAACGGTACCGGCCTTTTATATTTAAACCTTTTTATTATGAACCTTTTTTGTCCCTGTTTGAACCTTTTATCTTTAATAAACCTGGTCAAAGATATTAAAGGGTCTTATATTTAATTTTGCACACTATAATTAGAGCTATGCTCTAGCCCACCGGTTAGAGCAATAGCTTCTATATAAGAGGTCCAGGGTTCGACTCTCCCTAAGTGGGATTATTCCCCTCACGACCCGGACCCGATCCAGACCCGACCCAGACCCGGACCAGACCCGAACTTGACCCGGCCCACGACCCGAACTTGACCCGGCCCATGACCCATTACTTGTCTCGACCCGGCCCAACTGTTGACCTCGTCAACCACTGTTGACCGTGGTACCGGCTGTGTTCGGCGGTGGTCAACGGTGGTCCGCCACCGTGACCGTACGTTGACCGCGCGCCGTTGACCGGTTGTCCCGGCGGTGGTCCGGCGGTGTGGACCGTCGTTGACCACCGTTGACCCGGTGGTCCGACGGCGGTATGAACGGCGGGGGTGAACATTGAAAATGCCACGTGGCACACTTAGGTGGATGACACGAGGCGCTCTAATCATGAGTCAAGATGTGCAGGTACGAGGTACGAGGTGGCAGAGCGTCATTACGGGGTACGTAGCAGTCCGAGTGTCGTACACGTCAGTACGAGGTACTGTTTTTCCAAAGTGGGAAAAAACAAAACGTTTGGACCAATCAGTGGGTGACACTGGGCACTGGCGTGTGTCAGTACGAGGCACTGTACGTCAGTACAGGTAGGCGTGTGCAATAATGAGGGCGGTTGGTTGGAGTGCACAATGATCCAAAAATTTACCCCTAGTATAGAATATAATTGGATAGAGCTTGAAAGACGAAAATACCCCCCCCCCCCACCTACTTTGGGGTCCAAACAAGCTTCAAACAAGCAGCAGCTCATTTGTTAGAATTTAGTGTGTTAGCATTTAGTAGTTAGTTTTTTTAGGTTTTTTTTATTAGTGTAGGTTAGTTTTTTTAGGAGTAATATAATTTTGTTTTAAGCTATTGTATAAGCTTATTATTTGCTTATAGTAATCAAGATTTTGAGCATATTTAATAATGAAGTTTGAGGTTTGTTTTTATTAATGCATATTATTTCTTGATGCTGTATTTTCTTTTTATACTTTATTCTTCTACTCATTCTTTTCTTTGCTTATTTCCAATAACTCATGCTTATAGCTTATTTTTGATTCGATCTCTTAAGCTTTATCTTCTATAAGCTATTTTCAATAGCTTTTTAGACAAGCTCAATTTTATATGTTTATGATTTAGAGCTATTTCAAGGGTAAGGGCTTATTTAGCTTTATTTTTTGTTCTTATTTTTCCTAGCATATTGTTTTTAGATCTAATCCTTAAATATTACCCGTCTCTTGTTCCTAGATTTTGATTGAACACCTAGTTCGGGAGGATTAGATCTAACAATAATAGATCTTATATTTCGAGCATATTTTAGCATAAATTAATTTTTAATTCTAGCTTATTTTTCTTAGATCTAAATCCTTAAATATACCCGATCCGAGTTCACTAGATAACACCTTAGTTTCAGGGTCGATTAGATCTAAAAATTTCCTCATCTTTTATTAGCTTTTTGTGTTCAAACTTTTCATGGTCTTATTTCTTAATTCCTTCCTTCTACACTAGAGGCGGAGCTTAAGGGTCTTTATAATGTTGATAAATAAATAAGGTTTTGATCTTTAATAGGTTTTTATGAAAATACTTAGTGGAAAAAGTTGACACTCTTTATTAGCTAATTAGTAAGTAAAAGCTTTAAATTGTAAACTTATTTGTTTATTAAGTTTGTAAGTCTCGGGTGGTTTTATATCAATTTAGCGTCTTCATTCCGGTTACCCTTTTTCCCTTTTTTAATACTAGTAGTTTAAGAATTATTAGCTTAAATGTTTAATGGTTGATCTAATGATTGTTGATTAGTTATTTGTTATGATTAGTGAGTAGGTCATTTAAGTGCTTGCCTAAGTGATTACTGATATGGAATTTAGGTGCGGGTTTAAAAGGTTTAAAAAAATAAATATCATTAGAATTTTCCAATTTAAATAACCGTCATTTATATTTAAGGCAATTTAAATAAATTCTTGTCATTTTATTTTTATTTTAAAAAGCATTTTACTTTACTTTCTATTTACTTTCTTAAATTTGTTTTCGAAGGATTTTTAATTATAAACCTTAAAACCCGCACTTGTGCACATTTTAACTCACTATAGCAAGCATTTTCGTCAATTATATATTTTAATCAATTTTAGATAATATCTTGTAGTTTTTAATCTTAAAATTAATTTTAGTTTAAAATTAGTTTAAATCCAAAAGTTTAGTTTCCCTTTTATAAGCTTTACCTTTTAGTAGATTTAGAAAACCAAACCCAAAAACTTAAGTGATAATCAAGCTCGATTTACAACTTGAACGTAGATTTCCATTCACTTCTCACCGAGGAAACGACCCGGGAGGTTTTTGATAATTGCTTTGGTTAAAAGCGATTTTCTAGAACCCGACGAAAAATACTTACTATACTATAATTGTTTCTATCCTTATTAGTACGTATCTATATATTATATATTTTATACGTGTTGATTCGGATGTGATCAGAGGACTTAGGTCTGACTCCTTTATGCGCTTTTATCAGTGAAGGCTCATGTGTGGCCTTAAGTTATATTATTTTTTGCTTTGACTTAATTGTCAGTTGAAGGGCTTCAATCTGCTTCATTATGTCCTCAAGGCTAAAAGAAGCAATGAGGAAAGTTAACGTGAATTTTATGAATATCTTAGTTTTGTATGGCTCATGTGTGGCCCTACGGCATCCTTTCGAACGTTGAACTTAGTATTAGGCTCATGCGTGGCCTTAAGTTATATTATTTTTTGCTTTGACTTAATTGTCAATTGCAGGGCTTTGATCTGCTTCATTATGTCCTCAAGGCTAAAAGAAGCAATAAGGAAAGTTAAGGTGAATTTTATGGATGTCTTAGTTTTGTAGGGCTCATGTGTGGCCTTACGGCATCCTTTCGAACGTTGAACTTAGTATTAGGCTCAAGTGTGGCCTGATGACACAAGTATTTTGAAATCGACCTTCTTCATTAATAGTGTAGAAAGGTTTGCATCATCACAAGTATGAACACTTAGTTTGCTACACCATTTTTGGAACGAATGACTGAAAAATAAAATACTTTGCGAAGGAAAAAGAAAAAGGAGTGCAAGTTTTATACGTAAAACTTACGAAGGCTTGTTCCTTTTGTTGTTTGAACCATCGAATGATCGACTACGTCAACGATTGTGTAGAGTTCCTCTTTGTGGACTACGTTTACTATATATGGGCCTTGCCATTCATTCACGTTTCATTTAAGTAAAATGAAATCTCCCATGATGTACATAGGGTGATTGTTCCTTATGTTGTAGTATTTTCACAACTTGCTCTGGTAGTATGCCTTTTCTATCGAAGCCACTTGCTTGTTTTCCTTTTCCTTGTTTGTTTTCTATACTCTTCCCCTATCATCTGTAGTTTTGATTATGGGGATCACTGCTTCTGAACCATAGGTTAGGCTAAATGGTGTTTCTTTCTTGCTATTCCATGGGAGGGTTCTTTGTATCCATAATATTTTAGCTAGGTTATCCACCCATCCCTGTTGGCTTCGAGTTAACTGCTTCTCTATGTGGTGCATTATTTCCATATGTTCTGTGACAGGAGAAAAGGATTGTGTTATTTTCAATCCTTTACAAAGATTTACGAACATCCCTTCTTTGAAATGTTTCTCTTCCTTTGAGCTGATCATTAGAGGCACTCCGAATCTGCATACCACATATTCCCATACAAATTTTTCCACTTGCCTTCCGTTAATGGTGGTTAAGGGTTTGGCTTCTATCTACTTTGTAGAGTGTTCGACTGTTATTGCTAGAAACTGTAAACCTCTCAGGGCCACTGGTAGCGGTCTTATGATATGAATAACCCAATGGCTAAAGGGCCACGTGCTTCCTGCCGCTATGGTTCCGCTTATTCCAGCCTTCTTTACTGCCGATTATTCTTTGCATTTTCCGCAGTCTTGAATCGCTTTTGCGACTTCTCTGTGCATCGATGGCCAATAGAAACCTTGTTTCGTTATTCTGACAACCAATGAGCGAGGTTTTGCATTGAATCCGCACGATCCTTCATATATTTCTTTTATGATTTCGTTAGTTTGTGGCGGGGCTATGCAACATAGCCATGGCGTAAAGAAGGATCTTTTGTACCAGTTTCCTTGGATTTGCTTGTATTATAGCGCCTGAATTCTGTTCTTCCTGGCTTCTCTTGTGTCTTCTGGTAACAATCCACTTAGAAGGTATTCATGGATAGGATCCATCCATCTTTTCCTCTCCTGTGTATCTACCTTCAAAACTTCTTTTTCCTCTATTGACCTTTTGGTCAAAACTTTGACTAGTACTTCCTTTGTGAGGTGTTCGAAGGTCATTGATGCCAGCTTACTTAGAGCGTTTGCTTTCTTATTCTAGTTTTTGCGTACATGTTTAACTATGTAATCTTCGAAGCCCCTTAGCACAGTTTTAACCTTTTGCAAATAGTCTTTAATTGATGCCTATTTTCTTACGAAGGTGCCTTTTATCTGGATTACCAGAAGTTGGGAGTCCAGGAATATTGCCACTTTTACAATTTCCATTTCATGGGCTATCTGTAAACCTGCTAGCGAAGAGCGTAAGTATACTCTTTACCTTCGGTATTCATCAACATTAACCCTGTTCTTGATCCATCTAAGTTGGAGGCTCTGTCAGTGTAGAGTCTCCACTTACTGCTTGAATCTGGCACTTCTTTTGGTTTTTCTTTCGTCTCGTTATCTTCGGAGGGTATCTCGATCAAGAAATTGGCTGGCGTTTCTTTTTCCTCCCTTCTTAGGAACATGATATCATGTTCCCCCAATTCGATAGCCCATTTAGTATTTGCTTAATCGGTGTGTTTGTAAGAATTGTTATTGTGTGAGCCTGAAAGTATCTTCGAAGTCTTCTTGCTGCGTGAACCAAGGCCAGTACAAGCTTTTCCAAGGCAGGATAGTTGAGTTCGGCTACTTGTAGGACCCTGCTTATGAAATAAATGGGGTTTCATCCTTTATTTCTTTTTATGGCAAGCACAACACTTATACTTTCTTTTGAGGCGGCGAGGTGCATTATTAAAGTTTCCCCCACCCTTGGTGCAGTGAGTGTTGGTAAGCTTTGAACGAGTTTCTTCATTTTCTCAAGTGCTTTGTCGACCTCCGTTGTCCACTGTATTCTCTTTTTATCTTTGCACTCTTTGAGTACTTTGAAGAAAGCTAGGGATCGTTCCGCACCTTTTGATAAAAACTGGCTAAGGGCTGCTAGCTTCCCGTTGAGACTTTGTATGTCTTTTAGTGTTCTTGGCTGGTCGAGGTTGGTGACCGCTTTAACCTTTGAAGGGTTGGCTTTTATGCCATGCTTAATAATGAGTTGTCCCAGGAAAGGGCCTTTTTCAACACCGAATGATCATTTCTTTGGGTTTAGCTTCATGTTGATCAATCAAAACCTTTCGAATGTCTCTTGTATATCTTTTAACATTTCCTCTTCGGAAGTACTTTTAATGACCATGTCATCTATGTAAGTCTCGAGGTTTCTTCTAATTTGATGACTGAAGACCTTGTCCACTAACCTTTGGTATGTTGCCCCTGCATTTTTGAGACAAAACGACATCTTTTTGTAGCAGAAGACTCCTTCTCCTGCATAGAAGGTTGTTTTGTCTTCGTCTTCTTCTGCCCTTTGGATTTGATGGTAACCCTTGTAAGCGTCTAAGAAACATTTTAAACAGAACCCTAAGAGGGATTCTATTTTCCAATCTATATCTGGTAGTGGGTAGCAGTCTTTGGGACAGGCCTTGTTTATGTCTGTGAAGTCCACACACATTCTCCATCCTCCATCACTCTTTTTTACCATAACAGGGTTGGCTACCCATGTTTGGTGTTTCACCTTTTGTAGTATCCTGGCTTTCATAAGTTCTTCTATTTCTTTACAGGCTGCCATGTTGCGGTCAGGACCTAAACCTCTCTTGTTATGCTTTATTGGCTTAATATGGCTGCATTCATTCAGCTTATGTTTCGTGTTGAAAGGTTTTCCTTCAACCATTATGGTTCTCGGAATCCCTGTATATCAGCGTGTATCCATGCGAAGATGTCTGCGTTTGATTATAAGAGGCTTTGCAGCTCTTTTTTAAAATGGTTAGGTAGCTGCTTTCCGATGGTCACCGTTTGATCCGGATACTTGTCGTTTACAATGATTTGTTCCTTAGTATTGGTGCAACTGAGGATCCTTTCTTCACTTGTGACGGGTATCTTTTTGGCCCTTTTTGCTCCTTCATTGGCTTTGTTTGTCGAGAATACAGTTCCGATTCCTTTTTTGGTATGAAACTTAATGCCTCCGTGAATCGTTGAGACTACGATTCCCATCCTTTGCATCGTTGTACTTCCTAACAGCATATTGTGTGAGGAGTCAGATTTTACAATAATGAAGTTAAGAGTCTCTATCCTCGAGAGGGGGCGTCTCCTATTGTGATTTCTAACGGAACTTCGCCAACGGACCAAGAATGTTCTCCTGAGAACCCTACTAGAGGAGTCTTCAAGTCCACTTTAGCGGCTTTGATGGTAGGATTAAGTTTTTCAAAGCAGTGTTCGTAAATAATCTCGCAGGAGCTTCCGCTATCCATATAAACTCGCCCCACCTTTCTTCTGAATATCTTGTCCTCTATAATGACTGGTGTGTTATTCACCTTTTCCACTAGAGGAAATATGATTTCCTTTCCTCCGTAGTTAGTATTTTCTTATGTGAGCATCTTTGCGATATAGGTTTCTTGATTTACCATAAGTATGGGTGCTTTAGCGGGTGCAACGCCTTTATCCTTTTTACTCCCCCCCCCCCCCCGTGTGGTGTCAGAAGACTTTGTCCTTTCTTTCTTTATTCCTTTCATGAGGTGCAAAAGTTGCCCTGAGTTTACAGCTTCTTGAATCTGAGTTCTGAGGTGTCTATAATCATTGGTATCGTGTCCGTAGTCTTCATGGAAGTGACAGCACTTGGACGTATCTTGCGTCCTCTTACTTCCGAACATATTTGGAGGTGTCTTGAAGCTTCTCGCATCCTTCTCTGTGGCTATAATTTCCTTCGGACTCTTCAACAGGCTAGGAAGCAAGCCATGATTGGATCCTCTGTATGGGGAGAATTTGTCTTTGTTTTTCTGTCCTTTGTTATTATCCCAAGAACTTTGCTTTGACCTTTTGAAACTATCTCTTTGATCGTTTAAGGCGCCGTTAGTAGCCACCTCTCTTGCTTCAACCCATGTATAAGTTTTCTCCATCAGACCTTTGTAAGTGGATTGAAAGTCCGTGGAGAGATACTCGACCAAACTTCTTGTTCTCAAGCCATGAACAAAGCCTGAGATTCGTTGTTCTTCATGTAAGTGATACGCGTAAAATATATAAATATAATACTATGGAAAATTCCCAATTCACCCTTGAGGACAAAGGTAAAAAGGAAACTCTTCAAAATATATATAATATAATATAATTCGTATCTTAACCGAGAAGTATGCTTTCCCGGGTCGTTTCCCCAACGACTTATGAAATTGAAACCACGCTTTAGTTTGGATGATGATTTGAATACTAAAAGAGATATTTTTGATTATCTATACTACTAAATAAAAGCAACAATTAAAATAAGCACACAAAAGCAATTAAAGTACTAAAACTATTAACGAAAACAAATAAAACGCGACAAATAAGCAAATAGGGCAAAACTAACTCTTAAAAATGCAAACTACATTTCTAAACCAAAAATAGGACAAAATAAAATTTTAAGAAAAAGTAAAATATTTTTTTGATTATTTTTGAATTTTTTATGAATTAAAAAACTAATTAAACCTATTTAAATCCTAAAAAATAGCAAATTAAGTCCTAAAAATTCTAAAAAATGATTTTTAAACTTAGAAAAGTCTAAATTAACATAAAAACTCAGAAAACTATTTTTAACTATTTTTAAAATTAAAATCCTATTTTTAAAATTAAAAAATGAAAGCTCAAAAATGAAAATTAAAATCTAAAAGTGTTGAAAATGATTTTTCTGAATGTAAACCTAAAAGTATTTAATCTAATGCTAAAAACTATTTTTTGTATTTTTAAAAGTTATTTTTATATTTTTTATTGATTTCCTAAATTTTAAATCTACAAAAAATCCTAGAAATTAATAAAATAAAGGGAAAATGTGAAAAATTCAAGAAAAGTCTAAAATGAAACAAGGTTTACTAGAAAAATAAAAGAAGCAGCTCAGTTTATCGAATAAGCTGTGAAAATAGCTTATTATGTTACGGCTTATAATGAAAAATGAAAATTAAAATGTGTACAAGTATTAAATGTGGAGAGAAGTGGATGGATGAGCTATTGTAGCATATTGGTAAAACGTGTGTATTGTGTGGGAGAGGTCGTGGGTTTGAAAATTAAAATCTAAAAGTGTTGAAAATGATTTTTCTGAATGTAAACCTAAAAGTATTTAATCTAATGTTAAAAACTCTTTTTTTGTATTTTTATAAAACTTTTTTCTATTTTTTATGTATTTTCGAATTTTGAAACCTTAGAAAAATGATTAAAAATAATCTACTTTATGGAAAAATATGAAAAATTCAGGGAAAATCCTAAATGCAACAAAGTTCAAAGGAAAAATAAGAAGGAACCCCCAGCTTATCTAATAAGCTGGGGAAAAAGCAATAAAGGCTACGACTTTTAATAAAAAGCTAAAAGAAAAATGAGTATAAGAATTAAATGGAGAGAGATGCTAACGGATGAGCTAATGAAGCATGGTGGTAAGTGTGTGTGTTTGTGTGCAAGAGGTCACGGGTTCAAGGTTGGTATACACCCTTTTTTGCACTTTTTTTTATTTTTGCAAACTAAAAGCTAAAACCTATTAAGCAAACATTTCTGAGCACTTTTAATAAAAGGAGCATAAGCCAAATCTCAAAATTAAGCTCTCTAAGAGCTTATAAAGAGACTGTCCTCAGAAAGTGATGCTTTGAGCTCAAAATGGCTTACTAGGACTTAAACTCTTGCACAAAGCTCAATATAATCTCAAAATCAAAAGTAAAAGCTTACTACTAAAAGCTTAGGATGTCTACAAACTAGAAATGAAAAGCTAAAAGGAATAAAAACACTAGAAGCTAGCTAAATCTACTAATCAAATTAGCTAACTCATTAATTAACTCAAAAAGCTCAACATTAAGAAAAACTCAAATGCTCAATAAGACAAGACAGAGGCCTAGCTTTATGAGATTATCTATAACTAAAAATAAAAAATCAAAAGCTTTTTTTTGACAAATATAAACAATTTAAACTAAAATTTTATAAGCTAGAAAAATTCAATTTTAAAGACTAAGCTAAGTTTACTACTGTTTTTGGCTTTTTGAGTTTTTATGAACTTTTTAAAAGCAAATGCACCTAAATTATTAAGCTAGAAAATTAGAAAAAAGACTTAATCTAAATTTAACTATATCTAGTCTATAAATCTACTGAGGTTTTAAATGACTAAAGAACTATTTAGCTACCCTACTTTGAATCAAATAAGACCAACAGTATTAACTTATTGTTAATACTGCTGGTGCAATTGACAGATTGGTTAAACCAAAAATGCAGGCTAGAAAGAAATTAAGCTAGGAATGAAAAAACAAGTTCTAATCTATATTAAGCTATGTGAAATCTATAATCCTACTGAATTTTAGATCCTAAAAGCTACAAACACTAGCTTAAATGAAACTAGAAAAAGATCAGCCAGATAGCAAATTAAGTTCTATGCTGATGCAATTTGCAAATGCATCTCAAAATCATAAGCATGTGACCGTTTTTGGTCAGACTGATAACACAACTCCTTAGAAGGTGTCTTGACACAATGCAAACACAAACCAAGCCTAAAAAGCTTAGATCCAATTTTAGCTTAACAAAGAAATAGAGATATCTCCCCTGGTGCACAGGCAAACCTATTAAGCCATAAAATCTTCATAAAACGCGTAACCAATGTATCATAATCTACTCTAATAATCCAATCTTATTTAATTGTAATAATCGACTATCAAAAAGAAATCTCAAAGTTCCTTTGACTTCTGGTGGTCAAACAAGACTAAACCAAACACCCCTTTATTCTACTGACAGAATTGATAGAGCTTATGAAATGAAAATCTATCTAGCAAAACTTTATTACCAGATTATACTTAGCTTATATCAACCCTAATAAACATAAATCAATAATCACTTAAGTTAACTCAAAAATCTACAACTACTTACTAACTCTATTTTGAGTTTTTATGATATTTTGAAGACAAGTCTCATGAAAATGTTCTAAACTTTAAACTAAAATCCAATCTCTCTCTAACATCACAACCCACATCTCACTTATTGTTCTTGGTTTGATCTTAAGATTACTAGTATTCTACATAAGCAAATAAGTAAAGCTAATTAAACAATTAAGTAAATATTAAGCTAGAATTTAAATGACAAGGAAATTAAAGGAGAACTTACAAGATGCTTCAGCTAAACAGAAGCTTAAACTCAAATAAGCATCTACAAGCTCTAACTTATCCTATTGGATAAGCTAGTAAATTCATGGGAACCCTTCCATAATTGGTTCCCCTTCCAAAAGCTCACAATCCAATTAAGCAAAGGTATAAGTTTTATCTGATTGTAGAGTTTTTATATGATTAAGGCTTATTTAAGCTCAATCTCAAGCTTATAGACTTGAGAGAGCTGCTTGAGAGAGCTATAATGAGCTTATTACTAGCTTTTGACATAGTAACTTGATATTTGAAATGATAAAAGCTTATAGTGAAAAAAGGTTTAAGAGTTCTAAAAAGGATTTTATTAATTACTAAAAATGAGTACAATGCTTCAAAAGAGAAATTACATTAAACTTAACAATTATACTACTAAAAGCTGAAAATACATTTTTAACTAAAGAAAAATTAAAAGCTAGTCTAAGGTGCCTTGTGTGTGTGAGAGTGTGGCTATTTATAGTAGCCACTGAAGCTTCTAGGCTCAAAAATGGTTAGACGCTCCTCCAAACCTTGACCCTTGATCATTTACTAATCATTGGATGCTACATTTCCATCGTTAGATCATAAATGAACTCACACGGATTGCCAGCGTGGCAATCCGTGATTGAGACATTTGTGCTTCCATTATGAGTGTGTAGAGTGTAAAATATCTCATCTCTTATGCTATCTTCAATCCAACGTGTGCTCTCTTTGATGGGTAATGACCAATGAAAAAAGCTTGTGATGTCTAACTCTGCCCATGTATAAATGATCCCATGAATTGTCCTTTGTACCCTCTAAATTAAGCTTGCCCTTTGTTTTGATCATGTTGGTAAAATGTGAGTGACGCGTGAATAGTGGTAACAACATTTTCCGCGTTTTTTAACTGAAGGTAAAAGGGGGTTAGTTTGGGTTATTAGCAAACTTGGTCCCTCTATTTGTGAAGTGTAAATGTATTACACATCCAAGTGTAATACAACTTTCAAACTTGGCATCTTCGGCCCTTGGACTTAGTTATTAAGGGTTTAGGGTTTTGGGCCGAGTATGGGTAATTGGGCTTGGACTTTTGGTTTATTGTTATTTTTGGGTCCGGTTAAGGAATAAGGAAAGGTAAAAGCCCATTTAGCTTTTAGGGATCATTTGTGTAATTTTGGAAACTTGAGGGACTAGTATTGTAACTTTGGGGTCTTTGTCTTCTAGTGTTGACTTTGACTGTTTGACTTGAGTTGACCAAAGTTTGACTTTTTGACTTTGGCTTCCGGCTCTTGCACGCTTTTCCGTTCTCGTATCCGTGTTTGCCCGTTTTTGACGGTTTTCTTGTGATTTTTGTCTTATCCGTACCTGCACACACAAAACACAAAAACAAGTATATCTTTGCCATTTTTAGTGTGTTTTTGGTCATTTAGGGTTAATTTTGGTATAAACGGATATGTGTATTTTACACCTATCAAAATTCCCCAAACTAAACGATTGCGTGTCCTCACGCAATATTACATGCCTTATAACCAAATACCTCAAAACTTCCCCAAACTAAACCTTTAAAAAGTAGCAAAGATTTTTGTTGAGAGAGCTAAGAGATCACAAGTTATAAAACACCCGATTTCCCATTTTCAAAGATTTTTTATTTTTTGATTTGCTTCTTTAAAAGACTACCTAACTACAACTTGTGTGACATAATGTATCTATGTTTCATTACCTTAGTGGCTAACTTTTAGGATCATAGTAGATCAAAAAAGCACTTGAAAAGTGTCTTAAAAGATAACTTCATCATTCCTGACTTTTCACTTTTCCCATACTAAGCTTAAAAATAAGATCACCGTTAAGTACGAGCTAAGATGCTAAGACTACTTATAATTACAACTTGTGAATTTTTCTTCCCGACATACACCATATATTTAAATGTGTGTGCTCAAATTAATTTTTAAAACCAATTAAAATCCACATATTTAGGATAGTTGTAATAAGACCAAGCTTTACCCACCATAGGCTTTTGGGCTAATATGATAATTATTAGTAAGATCACAATCTCAAAGCAAACAAAAACCTCCGTAGCTAAGACCTCATTGGTTCACTTGTCCCATGAATGACTTTCTGTCTCTAGTTACCCACGTCATTCGGGTAAGTACTAAGGTTTTTGAGACACCCATCGGAGAATAATACATACGAAAAACGCTCATGAACTTCCGATGGAAAAACCTATTGGTGACTTTTGCAATAGTTGGTTTCAAAAGAATACTTTGGTTTTAGAGAATGAAACTTTTACTATTTATTTTCTAACTTGCAACTTTAACATTACTATTTACATTATTAGGCTAGGAACCGGTATCACTTTTCTTTCGACGACACATCGGCCACGCCTCCGACAAGAGTCAGTGTACTTATTATGATACCGACCGTAAATATACATCCTCCACCCTTTCTTTCAATGTCACACCGGGAGCGAACCGACAAATGCCCATGTACTTTATTGCGATGGAGTTTGTATATTATTATTAATTTATTGATACTAAGGATTTATAACTTGCATCCTTTTTATTCACCAACTATATTTTATTTATTTATTTATTTTTTATTTTTTTTATAATAATACAACACATTATTTTTGCAAATAGAAAAATTTCATTTTTAGAAAACCAAAGTATAAGCTTGAACCAAAATTCTTATTTACAAATGATGTCGACTTCATCGATAAAGCTTTTTCTCTAAATATGTTGATTAGACTTTTAAGAGTATAACTCTAATTTGTAAAAATTAAAGAGAACACGTATAATTAATCATTTTAAGAACTTCAGGGAAGAAAAACCACAAGTTATTTTTATAAGCCTTTAAGTTTTCCAAATAAACCTTGTTTAGCATCCTAATTCGTAATCAACACTATCATCTCTTATTCTTTGCAATTTAAAACCTCTAATAAAGAAATTCGTAAATACTTAGCCTATATAAAAATCAAACTTGGCATATTTAAAATCTACTTGAGATTAGCACAAGTCTTCATTTACTAATGATTCAAGTCTAGCATGTTTAAAGTCTACATGAGACTAGCACAAACTATCATCATTAATTGTTAAGGGAGAAAGCTAGAACTCAACACATTCGATCGGGTCAAAAATTACTTCTTATTCTCACCAACGGAAAACCTACATTCGTGTCTTAACACTTATTATTATTATTATTATTATTATTATTTTTACAAATAAAAACTTAAAAATTTTAAATTTTTGCTATTTTTGTGGGAAAACGGGTACGTGAAAACAAAACAATAAGCAAGCAACATCAAATCGATAGATTCCCTCCCCAAACTAAAACGAAACATTGTCCTCAATGTTTAAGGCCGGGTCTCTACGCAAATCTAAGCCGTTTATTAATTATGCAAAGATAAACGTGAATCGATAAGATGAAAGGATATCGCATTTCCCCAAACTAAATTCAAACAAAGGCTAGGAAGCTCGAGTGATCCGAGACACAACACCGAACACGAGAGGCTTCAAAAATTTATTGGTTCAATCCTATAAAAAATCACAACAAACAACAAACATAAAGAACGGAAAAAGCTAGCCTCAACACATCACAACACATTATTTATTAGAAAATAGAAAGAAGAAAGAAAAAGATAAGCATGGGGTGAACTCCCACGAAGCGGCTTGTTTTTTGGTCACGAGTCGAGAATGAAAGCTCGACTCGATTCCTGAATTTATTTGTCCTTAGGGGAAAGGTTGGAGTATTCCGGGATAACCAACGGTTGGCTATCCCCTCCAAAAGATGTTTGAGACGGTGGCAATTCACTTTGAAATTTGAGCCATCGGGGTGAAGATAATTTGGCAAGCGCCATATGGAAAAAACTTCGGGTTATAGTGAAAAAGCGGACCGGACCAACGGGACCTTAAGCTTACCGGAGGAAAGATCTTCAATTGGGAGTTGGAAAAGTAAGACTGATCACCACATTGAAGATTTGATTTTTGATCTTAGAGTCGTGAAGTTTCTTCGTCTTCTCCTTGTAGATTAATGAATTCTCCTAAGCTTGATCTTGAAGCTGTTAAGTTCGTTAAGTTGGAGCTTTCGATGATCACCTGCTGGTCTTGAGATCGAAATTGGCATGCTTAAGAAGCCTATATGCCTTGTGTTCTAATTCAACGGTATGACATGATTTTCCATAAATAGCTGGTAGGGCGTGCATCGATCGGAGTTTAATAAGCGGATTAAAATGCCCCACAACGCATTCGTTTAAATTTGTTGGACCTACGAGGCAACGGTTTTACGCCAACGATTCTTTCTATGATTCTTTTTATGTCACGATTCGTCACTCGACCTTGACACTAGTTTGAGGGTGGGTAAGCTAGTAGAAAGATGAGGTGTGCACCATATTTAGACATTAACTCTATTCAAACTTGTCGGTTACAGAACTGGGTCCCAACGAATCGCTTATAAATAGCTTGCTCGGTGCACCGAATTGGGAGAGAGAAAAGGATTCAAAATTTTGACAACTACCCTAGCATCGTTTTGGTGGGAGCGCCTTGGCTCTCAACTATTTGGAAAGATATCAACGGCTATAAGGTATATATTTGTGTCCCTTGATGAGAAAAAGTCCCATAATAAAATCAATTGCCCATAATCGAAAATTTCACAACTTGGATAGCATTTTGAGGGCATTCATTCGATGTTGAATTTTTGCCTTGTCTTTGACATGCAATCAAAGATTTGATCATTGAATTGAGCATCTTGATTATATGGTAGGCCAAAGGAAATCGCATCAAATACTTTTGAGCCCGGTCCCCCCTGGCCCTCCTGCCCCCTCCACCCCCCCCTCCCGCGCACCCACCACTTTTGATGCCACCCCCATCCCCAACCCCCCCCAACTTTGGTCCTTCATGACAAGCCTTGAGGATTTCAAGAGCTTCTTGTCCAAATACACATCTTCGGATGATTTGATCCAAACATATACGAAAAAGATAAGGATCATCCCAAAAGTAATGTTTTACCATCTTTGAAAAACTTTTTCTTTTGTTGAGTTGAAATTCCTTTGATGAGATATTCCCCGCCACGTGGTAAATTGCTATTTCGGCAAACCACGAGTAGTACTTCTGGTTATCATGAGACACTCACCGTATTCAATGTCTCAAGAGGAAAGGTTTCGTTAATCTCCTTAGGATCAAAAACATTCTCATACGGGTTTTCTAGACGTGAAAGGTGATCGGCTGCATAGTTTTCAGCTCTCTTCGTATCAATTACTTTAAAATCGAACTCTTGGAGAAGTAAAACCCTTCTAAGCAATCTTGCTTTAGCATCTTTCTTGTTGAACGATGTATTTTAATGCGGGATATGCGTCTGTTTACACAACACCTTTTATTCATGATAAGATATGATCGAAATTTCTCAAAAGCGTATACTACTGCAAGCATCTCTTTTTCTGTTGTTGTGTAATTTTTTTTTGCTTCGGTCATTGTTTTGCTCGCGTAATGAATTGGTCTAAAATGATTGCTCAATCCTTCGCCCCAGAACAGAAAACCACACCTATTGCAAAATCACTGGCAAATCACTTGCATCGCACATGAGTTCAAAAGGTTGGTCCCAATTGGGGGCAATCAGAATTGGAGCTTCGGTTAACTTCTTTTTTAGAGTCTGAAAGGCTTGAATGCATTCTTCTGAAAAGATAAACGGGGTGTTTTTCTCAAAAAGGTGGGTCTTGGGTCGAGAAATTTTTGAAAAATCTTTGATGAATCTACGGTAAAAACCAGCATGCTCGAGAAAACTTTGAATACCCTTGACGGTAGTTGGGTGAGGTAGCTTAGAAATCACATCGATCTTGGCTTTGTCGACTTCAATTCCTTTCTTCGAGATCTTATGTCCTAATACGATACCTTCTTTAACCATGAATTAGTGTCTTCACAACGTTTAAGCATTTTATCTAGATTGGTGAGGCACATAGAAAAAGAATTTCCAAAAACCGAGAAATCATCCATGAAGACTTCCATTGTCTTTTCAATCATGTCATGGAAAATTGCCATCATACACCTCTGAAACGTGCCTGGTGGATTGCATAAGCCAAAAGGCATGCAGCGATAAGCAAACGTTCCGTATGGGCAGGTGAATATGGTATTTTCTTGGTCTTTTGGATCAATTGGAATTTGGAAATAACCCGAGAAACCGTCGAGGAAACAATAGTACTCATTTCCTGCGAGTCTCTCAAGCATTTGATCCATGAACGGCAAAGGGAAATGGTCTTTTCTTGTAGCTTTGTTCAACTTACAATAATCTATGCAAACTCTCCATCCCGTTACGAGTCTTGTCGGCACTAATTCGTTTTCATCGTTGGTTACTACGGCCATTCCTCCTTTCTTTGGTACACAGTGCACTGGGCTCACCCAAGGACTATCTAAGATTGGGTAGATTAATCCAGCGTCAAGAAGTTTTTCAACCTCTTTTTTAATGACATCATGGATCTTTAGATTAACCCTTCTCTAATGTTGGACCGCTGGTTCATAGTCGTCTTCCATTAGAATTTTATGAGAACAAAATTCCTGGTTTATACCCTTTATGTCGGAAAGTTTACTTAAGAACCTTTATGAGAGCGGTCTTCTCATCATCACTCAAATCTTTGGCAATTATGACAGGCAACTTGTTGTTATCTGCTAAAAATGCGTATTCGAGATGAGGTGGTAAGTCCTTAAGTTCAACCTCGGGAGGTTCATCGATTGAAGATTCGACAGATTTACAAACTTTAAGCTCTTTCTTGATTTCTGGTAAGTAACTGTCTTGATTTAGTGAAGGCGAAGGATCACTATTCCCCCTCTGGGTCATAATAAGCTTCATCAACTTCCGGTGAAGTTGGATCATCGGCTATAGCAAGAAAAGTATCAGCTTCTTCCAAAAGTAGAAAATCACTATCCCCAAAAGGAGTAAGAGTTAGAGAAGAATTTGAAACAATCGGATCGTATCTGGGAGAAGGATTGCCATATGCAACTGAGTTGGAAAAATCTAAGACTTCTTGGGAGTATTCTTCATACGTAACATCAATAAGATCAACTTTCTTCAACGATTCGAGATTGTTGTACGAAATAGAAGGAGTATCACCACATTTAAGGGTTAAAGATTGATCATCATGCCTTTGTTATTTAGCATCTTTTTAAACATCAATGTAAACTTTGGCATATGAATGAGAGCATCCGCGAAACTTAGCTCAAAGTGAAGATTACAGAAAATTTCCATAAACTTTGAAGCTAGGATATCATCTTTTTCACGAATCTTTTGTTTGTTGAGTCTCGTCGGGTAAGGCAAATTAGGTTTGGCTTTGTTAGCAACGAAAGAAGGCTCTTCGATTGGTTTCTTGTCTTTGGTTTGTTCTTGGACCAATGGAGGTTGGATGTCTTCGGTGCTTGGTAGCTCCGTATCCTTTGTCACCTCAGGTTCCTTTTCCACCACCGACGGTGGAATTGGAGGTCCGTCATATGAGGCACCACTTCGTGTGGTAATTGCCTTGGCT
>BQNB010051606.1:0-34940 GCA_026074375.1 Tanacetum coccineum | reverse complement strand
AATTACATATACGTATAAATATTTACACATTAAAGACAAAACATTAAATTTCCAATAATTATTTTCCTTGTCACTTAAAAGTGAACGAAAAGGAAATCACCATTTTTCACCATTAATCCAATCTTTTTGAATGCTCACATTCTAACGATGGATTTCCACTAACTCATAAACACATATACATACACATAGCATATAATTCACATAAGCCGCACATCACCATAGACATAAAGTCAAATACTAAGGGTTTGACTAACCTGCTCAAGTCATGGTTGTCACACAAGAGGGTCTTTAAAACCGTAATCCATAAAGCATGTATTCATAAAGTATCGTTAGATTAAATCAAACGTTCAGATGCGTTGTTAGTTTAGTTTCTTGAGTAAGAAAGATATGCACGCACGACGCATAGTTTTCCTTCCTAATAGGAAAGTTCTCACTGATACACATTGTATCAATTGTTGGAATTTAACATATTAAACATGTAATACATGAGTAGAACACAACTAATAAGGTCACATATAGTATACAATTAATTAACATAATCAAGAACAAACATTATTTACCTTTTCTTGTAGTTATTGAAGATCAAACGAAAACATCTTCGGTATTAAGCTATGAACCAAACCACTATATGAAACAATAAATATTCTTAAAGGAAGAATATATTCTATGTGGTTTCACACACATGTTTTAGCAATTTAATTAGAATGTTAGTTCTTGTTAAACAATTAGTAAAGTAAATCACTTGGATCTTAAAAAAATCGAATCCCTTTGCTATAGGGGAAGAGTTAGATCGGTTTAAGAGGGAGGAAGGAGAAGAAGAAGAAAAACTTTGCTTTGGGTTACAAGATTAGCCAAATAATGAATTGTGGAATTTAATATATATGCATATAAACTTGGAGTGCAAGCAAAGCTATCCCAATCCCTATGGAATACCAAAAATGATCGAACTCCACAAGGGAGGGGTTTTAGATCGTTTCCTTTGCTTCGTTTTGCAATCTAGTCCTTTTATTTAATAACTAAAGTCCGTTAGTTAATTCCCGTTAAGCAACTATTTAGGTAACGACCGTTATAGCTTATTGTTTAAACAATAATTAATATAATACATTATATATATTAATTATATAAATTAAATCTAAACGTAACGTGTGCGACCCGATAGGCTCATGTAATTTCTGGACATATATTATTTGTGATATGGACATATCTCAACAACTCCCACTTGGACATGTCTCAAATAATATAATAACATTGGTAAGTGTCTAGCAACACGTCAATTCTCTCAGAAATACCTAAGTGTAGTTTCATAAAGTCTCAGTTAAATGATTTAAGCATTTACCATCCCTTTGTTTCTGATACCGTGTTAAAAATGGATATAGATCTATGTCATTCCATTAGTTAAAGATTATGTTTCTCGTTTCAATTAATTAATCAAGATTACCAAAATTCATCGAGGCATTTCTAGATTAACTTTGGGTGCGACCACATAAACATCTAATTAATCCAACGAGGGGCCCAGTGGCATCATTCTTTAATAGCTAGTTGAGAGAACAAATTCTATATAGAATGCACATGTCATTCATGTGCTTGACAATACTTTTGAAAATAACCCTTATTACTACCTTATTTAGGATAACGTTAAACTATAAAAATGTATTATCCACACATGCAAGACCTGCTTGCATCTCAAGTATAAGGATTAGTAAAGAAAATCACTTACAAGATTCACTTAATGACATCGATCCATAAAGTGATAATTTTGTTAGTTGGGGTTGTCCGATATGCAAATTTGTGAATATCATGTGAGTTTGGCGGACACATCCTTTAGTATTCTAAGAATATTATCAATCACTCAAATTTGTCTTAATTCAACTATACTCCTATATTGTTGATCGACAATGGACAAATTAGAATAATGAAAATTATTCATGATTTAAACATGCAAATATATGATACAATTAATATTAAATGAAAACAAACATACTAAGTACTTTAATTCATTATAAAAATAAAAATTGTTTAACATCCCTTATCTAAATACTAAATAGATCAATGCATGATAATTCTAGTTGAAGAATCATGCCTAAACATTGTTTAACATTTTTGAAAACCATTGTTACTTGAGCTCTCAAGACTTTGAATGTCTTTCATATTGACATTTTGTGTCAGCTCAAATCATAGAATTTGTAATGTTCTCGTTGTTAAGGATAAATTTGCGTGATTCACATTCTCCTTTGACATTTTGGTCTGGGTTGTAATCTGAAAGTGATTACAAGTCATTGTGTCTCGAACTCAAAACTTTGAATGTTTTGAATTAGATGCTTAAGACCGAAAAGACCTCTCTTTTCGTTGTTAAGGATAAGCGTATTAACACGTACACCTTCCTTTGACGTTGGAGTCCAGGTTACAGTCTGAAGTAACTATAAGCCATTGTCTTGAGCTCAAAACATTAAATGTTTTGTTTAAATAGCTAAAGACCGAGAAGATTGCTATTCTCGTTGTTAAAAAAGTGATCTTTAAAGATAAGATTTCCTTTATTTGAAGTCCGGGTTATGTATTGAAATGTACACAAGCCATTAAATTAAGCCTGAGTTCTGATATGAAGTAATCAGAAGTCATTTGAAAATTTTAGATGACATGTTTTGAGAGCATTTGTAACTGTCACTCGAACTTTATTTACACATCTATGTCATTGTTGAACGACATTTCTAGAAGTGTAAATATTATTGATTCTAAGAGACATGTCGAGAAGATTCTTTTTGGTAATGTGAAATTTTTTGATTTTGTATTTTTTTGATTTTGTATTTTCTTTTTAATTTTTTTTGTATTTCCTTTTTCTAAAATAATTAAAAATTGAATTTTTATACAAATAAGAAGGTGATGAAATATTTACATTTGTTGAACCCTTTGAAGAAATGGGTTCGGAAGGCGTTGCGGTACATGCACTCAAAGAAGAAGAGTTTGCACAAATAACAGTGTTAGGAGTACATGTTTCCTTTCCTAATGGTATTGCACTATCATTTGTGTTGAGGCAGGTTCTAACAATCTTCCCAGTGGAAATCCACCTAAGACCAACAAAAGTGAAGATTCGACCCGTGGGTTTCCATGTAAGACCAGATCTAGGAGGCGTTGTTTTTTCTTACACACCGGAAGTCTTATTTGGGGAAAACCTTTGTACTGTACAGATTCGTCTTTTAAGTTTCTTAGCGTCGCTTTTCTTTTCTACGGGTATGTATCTTTTTGTTGTCTTATGGGATTGTGCATCTTTTTCCTATGTAGAGGCACAAGAATTCACCTCAGAGAGGTATTGAAAAATGCAACCATCGTGATTTGCAATGTAGATGCACTTTTTGCATGTAGGACATGCCAAGTGTTTCGAGTTTAAAAAAGATTTTGAGTGCCTAGGTTGTTCTGCAGCTTTTTGAACAGCTTTGTTCGATACCGACTACTCATGGATGGTGGCCAATTCCTAGTTTCTTGATAAGAGTTCCTAGGTTTTGGTTTGCTGCCATCAGCAGTATTTGATAATCTAGCACACTTTGGTACACTAGGTTTAGAATTCAAAGCTTGGTCTTTCTAAAGTTATTCCTCTTTCTTAGCTTCTTATAGGTAGTAGTTATGAACCATGTCATTTGATCCTACAGATTCTTTTGGTGACGTTTTTGACACGGTCTTTGAACTATTCCTAGATAGGCCAGGTGCATTCATACGATGAGGTTTTACAAAAACATATTCTTTTACTTTAGGCCAAGAATGTGGAGTGACTGGTTTTGTGAAAGCATTATTCTCAACAGCTTGGGAAGCAAACCGTGTTTTTGAAAAAAAAAGATCGTTCATATTTAAACACAGTCGGTTGTCTCACAATTTGTTGATTTCTGATTATTTGTAAAGGATATTTTCCCAAGATTGATGGTTTTCCAAAATTAGTAACCACACTCTTTCCTTTCAACTGATTCATTCTTTCTCGTATTTCAATGTAATCAATTATCTTGTCTTATAACTGAGTTCTCAAATCATTTGATTCAAGTGTTTTACGATTGAGTTCAGTAATCAGGGAATCATTTTGTTCTTTCAAAGCTTTTTCATTATTTCTTGATGTCAAAGATTGCTTTCCCTAAGGGTTTTCAAAAACATTCTTTTCCTTTTCATGCTGCAAAGCAAGTTCAAGTTCAATACAGTGTTGTTCTAGATTTGCAAAATGTTTGTCTGTTTGTTGTGTTTTACTCTTGGAGAGCTAAAATTCAAGACTTTCACATTCTTGACACTTCTCTAAATATAGACATTGCATCTCCGAATATTCATCAAGATTAGTGAAGAAACCAAGAAGAGTATCCATATGATCATTGTAAAAATGTTTCTTCAAAAGACAATCAATTTCATTTGAAAACTGTGTTTGTTGAAGTTCTAGTTGAGACTGGAGAGATTCAACTTCTTTTTCAAGAGAGTTAAAATATCTTAAGTCTTCAACCATTTCCTCTTTAAGCGTTTGTTTAAATGTTTCCAAATTCTTTTTCAAGTACTCAAGGGCTAGCTGAAGTTGAAGTTTTAAAATCTCTTGAGTAGATGGACCAGTATTAAACTGCCACCTATTAGGTTGAAGACATTTCAAACACTCGAAAACTATGTTAGACAACTGAGAAAAATTGAGGAAGATTGTAAAAATCTTGCATGCTTTTACTGACTTTAGTATTCTTGAGAGTTTCATCTAAATGTTTTTCTAACTTACTTGCTTGTTTTTGAAAAATCATTTTCTGAGTGTTTTCCTTTATAGGATGATCATCTAAACTCGATTTTTTTTGAAAAAAGATTTGTTTAGCCGATTTTTCCCTTTGTGGAACAAACTTTATCTGAAGATTGTTTAACGTTGTGTATTCAAAGGTTTGATTAAATCACTTAGTTTTGATCGACTTTCTTCGGCTAGACGAATTGTTTTGTCTGTTTCAGGAGCAAACATATTCGCAAGATTATTTCTATAACATGCAATATCATACAAACATGGTTTGGCACTTTAAGCTTTCTTGAGGTACTGAGGTTTTACAAAAGATGTTGTATATTTGGAATTAAGCATATTCATTGTTTGAACAGACTGGCTGACTTTATAAACAATGTCATTCAAATCTTTGACCTGTTTTTTCAAATTTATGATTTTATCAAGTTCTTTATCTTCTCGTGTTTTGTAAAACCTTTTCAGTTCCTCTTTTTCTGATGAAAGTGAGAAAATTATGGTTTGATATGCAGAAACTTGTTTTTCCATTTTTGAAAGCTTTTGTTTAAAGTCTTGTACTGTTAGTTCATAAGCATCAAGTGATTTTTCAGATTTGATTTTTTGTTCTTCCATTAAACCATAAGCTTTTGCACACTCAAATTCAACATCTTTCACACATTTCATACCTTAATACCTCACAAGCTCTTTTCCTAAGGACGTGTTTGCTGCTTTTAAACATTTATTCATCTTTTTGCTTTCATAAATTTCATGTTTCATGTTTTCAATTAGTGAAGCAAGCAAATCACGTTCTTCTTGAAACTTTTGTTCATCCTTGCCAGCCTCTCCTCCATTATTACTCAAATCTGATGAATCAAGGGTGGTATTACTATCACACTGTTCCACCATATATGTGTTATTAATAGATGTAGGTTGCTCAAGATGTTCATTTTCTATGGCAAACATATTATATTCATCATTGGTGTGTACCTGTTCTAATGGCTCTTTGTCAAAGATTGGTCTAGTGCCTTCATTTGCAGCTGGAATCACCTCTTGAATCTTAGCCATGTACATATAATGTGCTTCCAATTCATGATCAATTGGCTCCTCATCTGAATCAAGTATCCAATCATGTTGTTCTGCACTTAACTGAACCCCATCTTACTCTTGTTTACATAGGAGCATATTATCCTTGTGGTAGAAAGTTTTCGTAACTCTTTTTGTTGATTTACATTCCCTTGCTGTATGCCTAAACCCTTTGCAATTATAATACTGAATCCCAGTCTGCTGCACTATATGATAACACATTGAATCACTGTTCCCAACAACATTCACAACCGTTTGATTCTCATACTGCCTAGTCTGTCTTTCATACCCAAAATTTCTATTCGTTCTTAGATTATTATCAAAGTTCGTGTTCCTTGTATTTGATGATGTTATGAGGTTGTTGTTGGTAGGTTTGTAGATTTTATTGAAGGATGTTGAGATTAAAGCCATAAGTTTTTCAATTTCTTGTCTCTTGGAGTGTCTTCTTCATCACTGACAACTTCATGTTCTGATTCTAAAGGTGGAGAAGGATATCTAGCAATCTCTTTTCCTTTGCTTCGGGTAGCAGCTTATGATCGGGTTGATGATGTTGGAGGATTATAATTCGTTTTGGTTGAGGATAGTAAGTTGGTTGTTGTTGTGTAGTAGCAACAAGTGCTAGAGGATTAGCATTCCTTTCTAACCTTTTAGCTCAAATTTCATTTACTTCATTATGATGTTGCTTAAGGATGTCAAAGAGTTTGTGATATGAGACTTCCTTGAGATCTTTTCCTTTCTTGAAAATTGTCGCAGATCTTTTCCATTCTAGTTGAAGTTGAAGTAGAAACTAAACATTCACTTGATGATTGGAGACGCCACATTTATTTCTGACTAGTTCATTCATCAATTTGTAAAACCTAGAGCAGTACAACTCAAGTGATTCCCCATCCCGTGATGTGAATTTTCCAAATGCTCAGAACAAATTAATTTCCACATCTTGCTTATTAATGTTCTCGCCATGCATTAAACATTCAATTGCAAGCCATGTCTCTTTTGCATTAGCACAAGCATCCACTGTTGAGTAAATATCATTATCAATCCCAGTAAGTATGATGTGAACTGCTTCAGCTTCAGCATCAATGAGCTTCTGTTTCTTTGCACTCACAGATGAATATGTCTCTAGTCCACGTCTTGCAGGTTGAGCTTCAGAAATCTCAATAGCTTCTTTAGCAGGATGATCAACCATCTTATTGTACTAAGCACTATCTTATATACCTTCATACATTGAGGGGGGGCATTAAAATGTTCCTTATAGATATCTATATAACATTTTGTCCTCGAACGTTTAATCAATTGATATCCAAAATATCAAGGGATTAACATTTTAGATAAGGGGAGAAAATGTGATTAAACTGAATCTAATATGTATTGAAATGTGATTGTATAAAATGGACTCAATGCACTCACACTTAGTATATACTACGATTACGATGCGCATGTTAAGGGGGAGCTTTTAGTGATGATGAAAAACTCTCAAAGTGTAAATCTTTTGATATTTATATCAAACATTTTGATTGAACTTTTCAATGATTTTGGTTCTGATCGTGATGGAATACTCAAAAGACCAACCATGTACTTTAATTTATAGAGATATAAGGTGGTTAGGCATAGGTATTCAAATCCCATGATCAAACCAGAACCGGAGGGATCTACTTAGGGATATCCACTAGCTAGTGTAGAAGTTCTTAGGTATGATAAAAGGAGTAAAGTAAGATTAAGGGAAGAATGCAGACTGAGATGGAGCTAACACTGGAACAAACCCAACAAGGAGTTAGTTATGAAGTCTCGGTAAGCATTGAAGGGGTTGAAGAATGAAAAAGAAATGTAAGTAAAGGTGGAAGTACACGAAGCCTCCTCTACCTCTTACGGAGAACATGGGTCAATACATAAACTATCAGAAACACTAAGATGTTGTCTGACATTGAATACAGTCATGGACCTAGTGGCGCTATACACAATCCTTCCCAGCCACTCAAAGTCGAAAAGACTTTGTTTCAAAACTCACAGAGATTCACACATTTCTATCAACTCTCTCACTCTGAGTTAGTTGATATTGAAAAGGTGGCATTCAGCTCCAGCCTCCGATCACTAAAATCAAAGTACACTATTGAGTCTAGAGCCAAAAGAGATCATCCATAAATCTCATTAGGACACTTGTCAATTTAAGCTTGCTAAATCACACAATGTGAATAACAAGATGTATACTAAGAGTCCTACGCATTATCCTTGTGATTTTGCCAGAACATCCGAGTGATATTATTCACAGTGAAGATGGAAATCCTGCTTGAGCCAACATCAAACAAGCTCATGGTTGGTGACTTGTGCGATTCTTTTTTAATCAAACTTGTTACAACTGGAAAGAAATGATGGTGCGATTCTATAAGAATCAAACTTGTTCCAGGAAATGGATCAACGGTTGCTAATGAATTTTTGAAATGATTAACACTCTCGGTGTGTCACAAAAACACTTTAGCAAGTGACACGTCGATTGATTTTCAAATCAATCTTTCTATCCAATCGGTGAGATAGTAACTCATTGGTTCACTCTTATCGTGTTGTCTGCTTTGAGACGTTCCGATAATGAGAACATGTTGAGTACGATGAATCTAATACTTATGTGTTAGAAAGATTTAATACTATAGCTGGAAATCCTGTCAAGGAGTTTCTTCTTAAATTGAATTTACCTGATCACAGGTTGATCCTCACGGATTCGAAGGTTACTCCAACCACACCTGGACGAATGACAAAGCCATATTCGTCCCCTAGATTTATTGCTAATTGTTTAAATGTAGGATACATAAAGATGGTGGTGAAAGTACCTGATTCCAGCTGACTCACAAGATTCATAACCACATGCTCATACCTGACTGACAAACATAAAGACATCATGAAAGCTTAAGTACATGTTTCAAGACTTCCGCTACTCTGATACCGTACGTCTTTCTTGAAGTGACAAAGTATTAAAGTCAAAGAATTTCAAAGAAGTTTTCGTCACTCTGATACCGAACGTCTTTCTCAAAGTGACGAAGTGTTAAAGTTAAAGAATTTCAAGAAAGATGCAACATTAAATCTTTTCAAGTCAACAAATCAAGAAAGGTATGAGCATGTCGGTCCAAAGTCATAAGTTTCACAAGATGGCAAAGTTCCTTAAGATGGCAATATCGTTTACTCAAATCAGTGATGACACCTTAGGATTGTATGTATATATGTGTGTGTATATATATAGTATATTAAGACCACCCATAAGCTGACCTTCCCTCCTACCTAACGTTACCCATGTTCTCTCTCGTGTAGATAATGTCGCCAAGGATGACGACACGAAGTGCAGGCCGATCTACTGTTGCACCACGAGGTGGAAGAACGGGTGGACGAGTTGGTAGAGGAGTTAGAAGAACTAGACCAACAGTGAGGAAAAACAATGAAACTATTGGTAAACTTGATGGTCAAGGAAATGACCGAGGTTTTGAGGCGAATGGAGGTGTCGGTGGAGTCCTTGACTTCTCCATAATCATTGCTCAACAATTGCAGAACCTACTTCCCACCCTCTTAGCCCAAATAGGCAACAAAGGTAACAATCAGGGGAATAATAGGAATCAAAATGGCGATGCCGTCAATGACAACATCCAAGACGATGTTAGGAATGTCATTATGAACAACGACTGAAGGGGTTGTACCTATAAGGAGTTCTTAGCTTGTAACCCAAAAGAGTATGATGGTAAGGGAGGTGCTATAGTCTAAACCTGTTGGATCAAGAGGATGGAGTTAATTCAGGATATGAGTTCCATATTTTCTCTAGCTTCTTGCTCTTCTCGACTTTTGTGCTCAGCAAGACTTACTTGTAGCGTGTCTTATAAAATCATATCATCTGCTTTATCAACAATTGGCACTGGAGCTGGTGGAGTAAGACGTGTGGATCTCCTTTGATGAATACGAAAACGAATCACAGTTGATCATTTTAGAGCACTTGACACTCTTGCATCCATGTTAGGGTTAGGTGACCTAGGGGCGCTAGGTGTCCTATGCGTTCCTTGGGTAGACTCAGTCGGCTGTGACTGAGTCAGAGGAACATCTATCCCAAACACCTCTGCATACATCCAATAATGCTCTGTGTGCTTCATTTCTTCTGAGATCATCCAATCTGGAATCTTCATTCCAACTCTGTCTTTGTGTCTTCCTGAATTAAAGATATTTTTCATTATATCATCATCTTTCAGATTGTGATACCTGTCTCGAACACGCCTTGAAATCTCAGGAAAATTAGTCATGTAATGACTAATGATGATCTTAGTAAATCTTGGATAAGGAATCGAAGATGTTGGATGATGAAGAGAATAATGAAGTCCTTCCCATAGTAGCTCCGCATAATCAACATGAATGTTATTGATAAAGCAATACATCATTTGCATTATCTGCAACGGTGGTTGATCCCATCCAGTTACGCGTGTTGTCAAGCATTTGGAAAATATCTTGCACAACGTTTGCCATGGCTGCAGAAGACCAGTTGTCTTAAAGCTTGATGATGTCTTCAGCTCCATTGTAAATCCCAATTCATTTTTGTAGAATGGAACCATGTCTAAAAATGATGGTGGTGGCACGAAACTATCATGATTGTTGTCAGTTGCTTGTGGTAGATGAAAGATTGTTCTGAAGTCATCCAGGGTAAGAGAAAGCTCTTTCTTGTCAAGCATAAACGTGAGTCTATACTTGGATCCGTCTTCATTCAAAGTATGCCAAAATTGTGCCATATAGATCTATGGTACTGATGATGAAGCTGCAATGCTGAATCATAATGGATGATTCTTGATGATATTCGTCAGAAGTTTGCTTTCAGGTGGACATTGTACGTGTTCAAAATCAATCTTCTAGTTAGCAACCATAAGATCATATCTTTTGTTTGGAGGACACAGTTCGTCTGGATGAACATCAGTTGCATGTTGTTGGTGTGCCATGATGATTACTGAATGAATGAAATGACGATGTTAGGTATCAAACAATTCTTTTGATATTTTTGCCTTTTTCCACTTTGTCTGTTTTATATGTTCTGGCAATTCTTTTCGAACATATTTTTTATCAGTTTGTTTCCCATGTGCTCGTTCTTGCTTTTTCTAGCACATGCCATACGCTTTATTCAAATTTTTCTTTTGATTTATCATTTTTGTGTGTTATGGCAATTCTTTTTCGAACACACTTTTGATTTGCTTTTTCGCGTATGGATTTAGTTTTCTCTGTTTGTTTTAAAATATCCTCGCAAGAAATTCTTTGTGATATGATACTCTTTCAAGAAAGATGAAGATTTCTCTTTTGTTTTTAATCAAGAATCTTTTATGAAAAATTAAAGAGAGATCATACATCTTCTTAAACCGTTTTTATGAAATAGTACCATTTTGACAATAACAGATTTTGAGAACTTTTTCAGAAATCTTTTGACAAAAACTTTTCTTATAATGATAACATAGAATCATTCAATCACAATCCCACAACTGAATGGTCACCAAGTCACTCACTCCTCATTCTGTTCATTGCAGAAAACGGCCGAAACCGGACATGATTAGACCACTTAAACAATTGAGACTTGGATTTTCATATTCAAGTTATAAAAATTTTCCACTTTCACTTGTTGTCATGAATCCTAAACAATGTAGACAAACACATATAATTCAATAACTGAATGGTCACTAAGTCACTCACTCCTTATTCTATTCATTGTAGAAAACGGTCAAAACCGGACATGACTTAGACCACTTAAACAATTATGAATAGACATATTTGTCCCAAAGCTTAGAATTCATTAAAACTTGATTTCTTTTTCACAATCATTTGATGTTTTCAAAACACATGAGAGACTGATCTTTTTGTTCCACAGACATTCGAGCATTAATCATCATAAGCATGCAGAAATCATGAGCACATAAAATTCAGTAGACAATTAAAACAAATTCACTTATTCACAAATGATTTTGACTTTTTGACATTACCGAATTTGACTTTTTGACACTACCGAGTTTGACTTTTTAACATTTACTGAGTTTCACAATATAGATAAAAGATGAATCCTTTTAACTTATGAAAAATTAAACTCGATTCCTTTATGTTGTCTTAGACTCCAAAAATTGTACAACAAATCAAACTCGATAAACAACAAACTCGATAAACACCAATCTTTTCCGAGTTTCTATTTCTGCATCGAATTAATGTTTTTAGACTTTGTCTCAGCTATGTTTCAGTTATTTCCACACAATCATTCATTTTTATCGTCCTTGATCTAATCAATTATCAAAAATTTGATAACTCCCAAATTCGGTAATCCCTGAATCTTACCGAGTTTAAACTCGATAATTCAAAACATCTTAGATCTGAATCAAAACTCATATCCACTTACGTTTGAGAAAGAAAAGAAGTTGTAATCGCTGTAATGAGCTTCGGAAATCTTTCTTGAATTTTCTTCTCAAACTCGATAATTTGACTCGGTAAAATAAAAAGTAAAAAGAAATTTTCCTCCCTTTTTATAGTAACCGAATATCAATTTTTGATAAATGACACTTTCAGCCCCTGTAGTTTTCCTTTTCGAGTTATCTCTTTTATTTTCCGAATTTTGTTTTAAATTTTCAAAAACTCCCCCTCGAGTAATGATAAGTTGACCAATGTTATCAAAAACTCCCCCTTGGAATGAAATCATTTTTCAAAGTCAGTTCATTTGAGAGATCATTGTTTTTATTTTATTTCTGAAATGATGTATATGAATGAAAAAATTTCAATTACTCCCCCTCAGATTATGATCCCCTGTTTTTTCATCGAAAGCTTTTTATATATAAAAAAATTTTGAAATCATGAATCTGATCATGTGATCTTTATATTATATATATTTATTATATATATATATAATATATTATATATATATAATATATATATATTTATTATATATTTATATATAGTAATTTTTTTATAAAAAATATGACAAATCTTTTTGTATTTTTGAAGTTTTGCAATTTTTGTTTTGTTTTTGGAAAATTTATTTACATGTTTTCGATGTATGATCTTTTCAAGAAGATAACTTTGTCAGACATTCCAACTGAGTTGGAGTCATACATCTCATACCAATGCGATGAACCAAATACTCAAAGCGTTCTTTAGGAAGAGCTTTAGTAAATAGATCCGCAAGTTGGTATTCTGTGCCGACAAAGTAAAGTTCCACAGTACCCTTCTCAACATGTTCCTTAATAAAATGATACCGAATGTCTATGTGCTTTGTCTTTGAATGCTGAACCGGATTGCATGAGATAGCAATGGCACTCTTGGAATCACAATACATTGGAATCCGGTTGTACTTGTATCCATAGTCTAGCAGTTGTGTACGCATCCAAATGACTTGTACACAGCAGGCAGACATGGAAACATATTCAGCCTCAACAGTAGACATCGCAATACAATCTTGTTTCTTTGAACTCCAGCTCACGAGCTTTTCACCTAGAAATTGCAATCCTCCTGATGTGCTTTTAAAGTCATCTTTACATCCTGCATGGTCCGCATCTGAATATGCAATTAGTTTAAATCCGGAATCTTTCGGATACCATAGTCCCATGTTGTAGGACTGTCTTAGGTATCGAAAGATCCGTTTAACCTCTTTGAGGTGTTTAACCTTAGGACGTGCTTGATAGCGAGCACATACAAAAGTAGCATAAGCAATGTCTGGCCGATTGGCTGTTAAGTACATTAGCCCTCCTATCATACGACGATAAGTCATTTGATCGGTAGGAGTGCCTTATAAATCAGCATCCAGTCTCTCAGTTGTCATAGGTGTGCTCATTGAGACGTACTCATCTAGACCATGTTTCTTTAACAACTCAATAGCATATTGTGACTGACTTATGAATATGCCACGGGGAGATTGATGAACTTGAAGTCCAAGAAAGAACTTTAGTTCACCCATCATTGACATTTCAAAATTATTTTTCATTAGATTGGCAAAACGTTTTGAAAAATCTAGATTTGTCGATCCAAAAATAATATCATCAACATATACTTGAACAAGTAATATTTCTTCCCCGTGACGTCGTGTGAACAAATTCGGGTCAACAATACCTTTAGTGAACCCATGTTTAATTAGGAAAGAAGATAATTTGTCATACCATGCACGGGGTGCTTGCTTAAGACCGTATAGAGCTTTTTTCAACCTGTAGACGTGATCTGGGAATTCTAGATCAATAAACCCTTCAGGTTGGCTGACATAAACCTCCTCTTTCAATGGACCATTGAGAAAAGCCGTTTTGACATCCATTTGGAAGATGGTGATATTCTTATGAGCAGCATAAGCAATAAACATCCGAACGGCCTCAAGTTCTTCCTGCCTGTATCCTTTTGCCACAAGACGAGTTTTGTTTTAAACCATAATATTTTCAGCATCACACTTATTCTTCCAGAGGCATTTGAGAGCAATAATATTCTTTCCTTCTGGACGTGGAACGAGTTCCCAAACTTGTAGTCTATCAAACTGATTCAACTCATCTTGCATGGACTCAATCCAACTGTGATCTGCTATAGCTTCTTTGATATTCTTTGGTTCGATAGTGCTGACGGTTAATGCATACATGTAAACCTCAGAATCTGTTTGAATCCTTTGATGAGTCATTACAAGTTTGGATAGGTCACCAATAACTTGGTCTAGAGGATGATCTTTTGTCCAAATGTGAGTTGAGGGTTGTACTTGGTGGAAATTCTGCACATTTGATGGTTCGAGAGCAGTCGTAGAGGATTTAATTTCCTCATGACTTGAAGTATTATATGGAACAAAATCCAGGTTGCCATTAAAATTAGCAGAATCTTCTTGATTGACTTCATCAGCGTTTGTCAAAGAAATTGGAGAAGTTTGTTCGTCAGATGTAGGTTCAAGGGGAGGAGCCTCATATTCTTTAACAATGATCGAGGATGTGGAAGATAAGTCTTCATGAAATTGAGTCGGTTGTGCAGCGGAATTGATGGGTGTATCAAAAGACCTTGTCTTAAAATATTCTTCAAACATTGGACCGAACAAATTTTCAAAATCTTCTTTGGATGGAGTATTCATTGTGTCTGCTGATGAAGTATTATTGTTGAATCGTTGAAGTACGGGTTCTAAACAATCATGTTCAGAAGCCATAGCTGTAAGCTCGTCAAACTTGACATGAATGGTTTCCATAATCTTTTTGGTGCGTTGGTTATAGGTTCGAAACCCTCTTGATGTTTCCGAATAACCAATAAAAACCCCAATGTCTGCTTTTGGTTTCATTTTTCCAAGATCATCTCGGTCATTTGTTGGATAACACAATGAGCCAAACACATGAAAATACTCAACATTCGGCTTTCCCACGTTGTCACAAAACCCCGCCAAGGTCGTAAACGCAGGCTGTAACGAGGAAAGAAATATCACAACACAATGGTGCGTCTAAACAGAGAAATCAATATGAATAAATAATAAAGCATAGACAACAAAGTGTCATAACATACCCATAAAACTACCAAAATCCAAATGGTGTCTTTATTGATGGAACGGAAGTTCTAGCCAATACAAAGACATGCAACAAATATCCATAATCCAAACAAGGTAAAATTCAAGACAATAAAGCAATAAATTCCATAACATCCTACGGTCTCTTTCTAGCCACTTCTCTCTGTCTTATTCCTATGGTGCTCACCTGAAAATGATGCTTAAACGTCAACATAAAGTTGGTGAGAGTCATAGGTTTAAGACACACATAACAATCCTTTTCAAAACCAATTACTGTGATAAATAAACATAGCATAGCAGGATATTAAATGAACTATCATACAAGCTAACATGCAACCACACCAAACCATGTTGAGACGGTCATGCTCAACATCACAAACAAGGGAACAGAACATGTCATATGATCCATAACAATGAGACGATCATGCTCACTATCAACAATCCACAGCAATGAGACGATCACGCTCACTACTAACAATCCATCAATGTATTGAGATGGTCATTGCTCAAAGCATAAAACAAAACAAGGAACGGAAACGTGTCCCAAACACCACAACAATAGCAGTAGCACATAACATACAATAGTCACGTATAGCCCATACCTTATTTAAAACTACATAAATAACAGAACTAAAAACATTTAAACTCATAGCATCATTTTCACCCTAAGAAAACATAAGAAAAAGAGGCTATGAAACTCACCTGATGCTTAAGCAAATTCCAAATCCTTGCACGAAACTAAACAATCAAAACAAACACGTGTTACACGCGACCAAGCCAAAAGCTTATGCCCATGTAACAATCATATGATGGATGTCTAAGGTGTTTAATTACCCTCATGGGTCACCATGACACCATGCCCAACCTTAACCAACATGTTTACATACTTTTCCAAAGTCTTACAATTTACCCGAAAACGCAGAATTTTGACATCACTTTACCATTTTCTAAACCATACCTACTGAGCTTTATAAATTTTACCAAAAATCACAGGTTCAATACCATGAGTCTAATATCTCCATGATTTTTCCACTAATTTATTTCCCCTCTTAAGTGCCCCAAATAAAATCAAACTTTTAACTACTCAGTTTCGGATCTGATGCACACTAAAAAGTTTGGACCTAAAAACCATACTTAGACTCCAAATAAGTAATCTCTCTTTAGGATTTTTATATAACACATAGAACTAAATTCCTGTAAGGTTTGACTAATCCTAATTCTAATTTTTAAGTGGGGGTTTTACGCCTCGTAATCTGACCTAAAAATCTGACCGCATTTACTGCTTTTGACAACTTTTATCGTAACCAACAATTGAATGACTTCCCGACCTTAAAACTTTCGATGCCAGATGTTATGGAAACTAGACTCTCTGAGATACATCATAGACACTGGAAACTTGACAAAAGCTATTACCATCATCGAGATAACAGCCGAACAACACATCCCTAAATTCTGCCCTAATCAAATCAAGTTCTAACGCGATCTAAACCCTAACGAATACACCATATGATCCTAATTAAAACCCATAATCATTATAACATGGTTAATTAAATCATTAAATACAGATGTTATGAAACCCTAATTATCCATCATAATAATTATTACATGTTTTTAATGATAATTAACTCAAAAGATTATAATTTATACCTTAAATCTTCGAATCTGGAACACAAAAATCACCAAACTTGAAAAAAATATTTTTTCTTATTCCTCCTTTGATAAAACTCGACTGGAACAATCAAAAGCACCCACAAGGGGAGAAGGTTTTTGTTATTTATAAGTTGACAAAATGGTTAAGGATAGATATCTTATACAATTTAATTAGAGTATGATTTGATTTCCTTTTCCCTCCCCCTTATAAACCAAAAACAACCGGGCCGAACCTTAAACCTTTTTTTTTCTTTTTTTATTTAATTATTAATTACTTAATTATTTGTATTACCTTAAGTTTTTATAAAAACCTAAGCTTATTTGAGTAAACCTTTTTGCGTAAACGCAATTTACTAGGCTTTTAAAATAAATAACTTTTCATTTTTATTAAACCTAACTTTCCAAAAATAGAAATTTCATTTCTTTCTTATTCTAACCACTAAAGCCTATTCATACCTAATTTTACTAACACATAAATACGTATACGTAATAATACTTACACAATTAACGCAAAAAGGCCAAAACCACAAAAGTCATTTCCTTGCCACCAAAAGTGAACGAAAGGAACTTAACCAAATCCATCACCAATCCAATCCCAATGAGACGATCACGTTCAATGGATTGATTACCAACTCTCACACAATCCACATAACGAATATAAACACATAAACCATATCAACACTAACGGTTTAACTAACCTGCTCAAGTCATGGTTGTCACAGTATCCCCTCCTTTAGGAAATCTTGTCCCGAGATTTAACCAAAAGGTTCAACTCTATCATTACCAAACAATTAATCGAGGCTACTTATCTTTCAAGTAGTCCTCCCATACCCATGTTAACTCAAAGTTACCATTTGAAATCCAACTAACTTTCATAAGATATCTTACTGCTAACAACTTTACCTGCCCACAAAAGGGTACACATAGCAAAATAACCGCTCCAAACAAAAAGAAACATCCAACTACCTGAACCTCGCCAGTCATCGAGGAAACTCGTCAAAAACCTTAAGTTGCGTAACAACGTCATTTACAACCCGGTCTTGCAACTCATCAAACATGAACTGCTTGAAACCAAGTTATAAGTTGTTACAAGGCCTAACGGTTTTGAAGAATCGGCTCGACTTCGAGTTTATTCATAAAATAACTTTAACCAAAATCACACAAACACATCTAAGGGCATACTAAGGTCTACAAGAAACCTTACGTACCCAACTTCAAACTAAAACTCCCAATGATCCCATGCTTAACGAACAAGTGTGGATACTCAGTTTACCTGAAGTCCTAAAGACCTCGCTTTGAGCCTAAATGGACCTTAACTACCACCATTCTACTACATTTTAACCTCTTAACTTCACGGTCACTATTCTCAACATGTTCCTCAATAAAACGAAGAGTTTTGTCAACCTAAAAAACTCGACCAATGGCACATGCAAACTAGCATCCGCCAAACACTTCATTAGGTTTGACACATGAAACGTGTCATGTACTCTACTCAATTCCTTAGGCAATCTCAACCGATAAGCTACAGGACCAATTCTTTCAAGAATCTCAAATGGCCCTACATATCTCAGTGCTAACTTACCCTTCTTTCCAAAATGCACTACGCCCTTCCATGGCGACACCTTTAACAACACCTGATCAACCCTCCTAAACTCATAACGCTACGCCTATTATCAACATAGCTCTTTTGACGCTCTCTCGCCGTTTTGGGCTTCTCTTTTTTCAACACCACTTTATCAGCCATTTCTTAAACCAATTCAGGTCTAAACAAACTACTTTCTTCAATCTCAGCCCATAAAATAGGCGACCTACATTTTCTTTCATACAAAGCTTCGAACGGGGCACACCTTATGCTCGAATGATAGCTATTATTATAGGAAAACCTAGCCAATGGTAGATGAACATCCCAGCTACCACCAAAATCAATCACATATGCCCTAAGCATATCCTCTAAAGTCTGAATCGTACGCTCACTTTGACCATAACCGTTGTGATGAAAGCCGTACGCAAATCCCGCATGTTCCCTAAAGCCTTTGTACATCTCCAGCATCGCGATGTAAACCCTCCATCTTTATCTAAAATAATCGACACAGGAACTCCATATCGCGCGACTATTTCATCGATGTAAATCTTCGCCAATCATTCCGTACTATAGTCTTCTCTTATAGCCAGAAGAGCCAACTTAGTCAGTCTATCAACTATGACCCAAATCGTGTCATGCCCATTCTTTGACCTAGGTAGCTTAGTGATAAAATCCATAGTGATCTTATCCCACTTCCATTCCGGTATTTCAAGTTGTTGAAATAAGCCCGAAGGCCTTTGGTGCTCTGCCTTTACTTTAGAACATGTCAAACACTTACTAACATATGTAGCAATATCTCTCTTCATACCCGGCCACCAGTATATATCTCGAAGATCATGATACATCTTATCTGCTCCTGGATGCACAGAGTACTTAGACTTGTGGGCTTCATCCATGATCACCGTTCTCACTCCTCCAACTAATGGAACCCATATACGGTCCATGAAATACAAACTCTCGCCCTCCTTCCTTTCCATATGTCAATCTAACCCATGAAGCCTTTATGCGAGTACGTTCTCTTGCTTGAACGCCTCACTTTGGGCTTCCAATATCATTCCTCTTACTCCATACTGAATGGTCATATCCATCGCTCGAACACGTCTAGGTTTTACTCGTTCCTTCCTACTTAACGCATTAGTCACAACATTTGCCTTACCTGGATGGTAGCGAATTTCATACTTATACTCACTATACAATTTAATCCATAAAGTACTAACCATCATCTACCCTCTTTTCCATTTGTTGGAACCAGCCGTTCACGTAACATTCGTTGGCCTTCTCTACTTGGACGTCTCATCTTTGGAGTAGGCCAATATCTTGCCTATAAACCAACTGACTGGATAGTCATGGACATTGCCCTTACTCGTCTTAGTTTCACTCTCCCTTTCTACTCAACGCATCAACCTACATTCGATTAATCGAAGCGTCACACAAGTCATTCCTCAAAGTCTAGAAAGCCTCATCTCATTCTGCGTCCCACTTGTACTTCTGATTCCTCTAAGTTAGGGAAGTAAGGGGTTTAACAATCTTAGAAAAGTTTGCGATGAAATGTAGGTAGGTAACCTGCCAATCCTAAGAATAATCATATCTCGGATGGTGTCGTAGGTACTTCCCAATTCTTCACTACCTCACTCTTAGTAAACTTAGCATACAACTTCTCCTTCCTCAGTAATCCAACACTAACTTCAAATGAACTCCATGCTCCTCTTCTTAACAAACGACACTGGTGCTCCCCACGGAAAATGACTATGTCATATGAAACCTTCATCTTGCAACTCTTGAAGTTGTCCAGACAATTCTTGCATTTCCGAGGGTGTTAGACGATATGGAGACTTCACGACCGGCGTTGCTCCATGAACCAAATCTATGCGGAACTCAACTTGTCGTTGCATTGGTCATTGATAAGTCTTCCGGAAACACATTAATAAAATCTCATACGACAAAAATATCACTCAATTTTGATTCACCTACCTTTGTGTTCATTAAGGTTTTCACGACTCCTTGAGTACGTTCACCATGAACCCGAAGTATCTCATCACCTTCCAACGGTATCCTAACCACCTTCTCATGACATACTATCACAAACTTCCTCTTGGACAACCTGTCCATTCCCACAATCACATCAAAGCTTCCACGACTTAATGGTATCAACGAACTCCAAGGGTTACAATAATCAAATAGGACAACAAACAAATATCGAATCAAAGCTCATAATGCATATAGGAGATTCACATATGCAAATAGACGTGGATCAAATGACATAAGAATCCTTTGAAAGAAAGGATACGTATATGCACCGAGTGAAAACGCAACGAAATAAAATCAACAAGCGTACCACGAGAATTGAACACATAATAAAAATCAATACTAAAAACGGAAATTTTTATACCAATTATCGACTTTACTCAAAAGACCAAATTAAATAATGTTTTTATAAAAATCAATTTAAAATGAAGAAGTCACTTTAAATTTAAAAATAATTTTAAATAATAAATAAAATTGTCTTAAATGTTATCTTTGAAAAATTTATTCTGGTTGTCATAAAAATCTAGAGATGGTTATCTAATGGTGTATCGTACCTTACTACTATGAATCACTTTAAACTTTCTTTTTATAATAAAATCTATTCACAAAGATCATTTTATACACAGTTTTCTCCAAACACCAACACAATACTTCCAAAGGGTTTTTATGATTAGACATTAATTGTAAAATATGTTACTCAAACAAAAGACACCATAACACCAAAAGGGATCTTAAAAACCGTACAGACTCTAACACAATTCTATTGTTTGAAAACGAAAGAATAGAAGCACTAGAGACCTTATGTTTAGCTTTTGAGGCACTTCCTACATCAATCTTAGGTTTGGAGACTAAAGAAGTAATATCTAAAGACTTAGATTGTGTCAACTTCTCAGAAAACCTAGTCTTAAGAAACCACATTATAGTGTTTTTGAAGTCCTTGGTGTTACTAGAATTAGTGGATAAGCTCTCTACTAACACTCAAGATGCAACATTCAATTTAAATTTGCAAGACAATTATCATGACATGGAATAAGCACATTTTGCATACAAGAAACACATAACAGAGATTTCGCTTTAGCAGGGTTTGCAACATTAACATCATTTACATTCTCTTTGTTTGAGATAACATTTGCAGATGTATTATCTGTTTGCTTATTTTTCCTAACATAAACTGCTACTTTCTTTGCTGAATTCTTAGAGTTAGCTAAAACACTGTTCTTGACATGTGAATCTTTATTCATTGGTCTTCTAACACTAGATGCAGCATTCATGTCCCTGCAAGAAGATAAATCTCTCGTTACTCGTATTGTTTGTGATTCTTGTGTTGTGACAACTCTGTACATTACAGGTACTATGACATTTTTGTTTGAATTTGCCCCTCTTTGTTTGTCAGGTGAAGTCTGTAAAGTGACTGGTTTTGACACTACATGTTTTTCTTTTGTCTTTGAAACAACCGTTTCCTTTTGAAAAACTTGTTTGTTTAGCGGTGTGACACAAAGAAGATTTTTAGAAACATTTGTCATGTTAAACTTAGTATTTACAGACTTACCTTCTTCAACAGTTTCCAATCTAGTTTTTAACTCAGATATGGTACTTAAAAGATTCCGATTCTCAGCAAGAATAGCACCATATGCATATATTTTCTCAAAGACATGAGCAATTAATTCATCCATTTCTTTTTTAGATTGAGATCGTGTCTTTTTGATTGAATGAAATCATTTGATATCTAATAAGTTTTATCAAAAATCTATGTTTTATGCTTTTAAAACTGTTGGATTATTGTGCTTACTTTTCTGTGCTTATTTAGTGTTTATAAATGCTTAATGTGTCCTTTTTATGATCACTAGTTCTTATTTGCCTCACACCTTACTGTGTTATAGTTCAAAAGTACAAAAAAAATGATGTTTAAGGGGTGTTTGGGTTAAGGGTCAAAACGGGTCAAACCAAGTTGAAAATGCTTTCTAGTCTCTGAGTTAATTTTAGCTAGTTTAAATTAAGTTTATTGGTCAGAAATTTCAGGTTTTTAATGGTTAAATATCAAAACTTAAGTTTGTAGAACCATGGGTTGAACCTGTGGTAAGTAGGTTTTTCAGTCCAACTTATTTGACTCACTTTTGATTATGTGTTGTTTTCATAGTTGTTTATCACTAAAGATGCAGCAGGAATAAAAGGCTTAAGTGTCAATAGGTCTTTGCATTTTGAGTATAAAATATGTCCTAGTTTCTAAAGTTTTTATAGTCCTAAGTTCAGCATCCTTTACACATAAGCTTCCATTAGTTTTGAGTTTTGATTTTTAGTATTTTAGCTCATTAGGTGCCTGCATTTATCTGTTCTAGCTTATCATAGGTTTCAAAGTTTTTTTTTCAGCTTAATTTTAAGCCTGTTGTGCCCTTGTTGAAACCAAAAAGTATCTCCCCTGGTGCAAACAGCCTTATTAGCAGCCCTTTTTCTTGCTTATGTGTAGGTAGAACCTTCATTCTTATTGTATTTATAGAAAGATCATAAGCTGTTTATAAGCCCCCATAAGCCATTAAGCCCCAAGTTGCCCTTAAGTGATTAATAATTAAGCCAAAAAAGTGCCCCTTGGGCTGTTAGGTCTGCTGACTTTTGGCCTTTGTGCTTATTTGATTATTTTTGCTTTTCTGCCTATTTTCTTTGCTTATTTTAGCTTAGATTTGCTTATTAGCCATTAGTGTAGTTCTGTCTTTACTTTGTTTGCTTATTACTTAGTTTATTTTGTCCATATAAGCCCACCAGTTTAGCCAATTTTGGCCTCAGTATAAAAAGTGTGTTCTGCCCTGCATAGCTTGTGCACTTGGCTTAAATCATAAGCTCCCATTAGTTGTAGTTCCTTACTCTTGTTCTATAAGCTCATTACTTATTTTTAATTCTGCCAAAAATGTGCCCTGGTGCAAAAGCTCACTTTGCCAGCCCTGTAAGTAGCTTATTTGCTTATCAACCCTTGGTTCTTTTGGTTTTTCTAGGAAGACCATAAGCCAATCTATAAGCCCTAGTAGCCCCTTAGCCTTAGGACCCCTCTAACAGCTTATTTTTAAGCCAAAAGTTTGTCCCCAAGGCTGTTTTGCCTGCAGCATTTAGGCATTTGGCTTATTGGCTTATTTGAGGATTCTAGGCTGTTTTTATTTGCTTATTTTTGATGATATATGATTATTAGGTGTAGTCTAGTGCTTATCTCAGCTTGTTGCCTTTTTGCTCAGCTTATTGTGCCTAAAAAAATAGCCCTCAGTTAGCTTATTTAGTCTTAGTTTAAAAAAAAGTGAAACTGCCATAACGTTTAGCATTTTCCAGCTTATTTATAAGTTTTTATAAAAAGTTCTTTTTTTAAATATGCTTATTTCTGTATGCTCTTTAAGTTTGTAAAAAAAAAGAAAAAAAAAGTACTGTAGCTGTGTTAAAAAGAGAGGCCCAGGACTCGAACCTGCGACCTCCCTCTCAAACACACACGCACTTACCACTGCCCTTGGGTCTTTTCACTTGTTATCCTTTGCACAATCAAATTAATAAAGGCACTTTGGCCCATTAAGCTCATAAGCCAATTCGGCTTATTTCCAGCTTATTGAGTTAAGCTGGGTTGTTCCTTTTATTTTTCTTAGATTCCTTATAACTTATTTTAATTTCCCTGAATTTTTCAGATTTTGTTATAATCATTTAGTATTTTTTATAATTTATTTTCTTTTTAAACTTAAAAAAATCATAAAAAATAAAATATTAATCAGAAAAATTAAACTTTTTTTTTAAAAATTTTCTTTTTTCATATACTTTGTAGGAAAAATATAAAAGTTTCTGTAAGGTTAATTTTTCAAAAATTTTATTTTTAAAGAACGGGATTCGCTCCCGTTCTTGTCTTGACTCGTTTTTGGGTCAAACGACCTCCGTTTTTAGTCTAGTTTTTTTTAAACTTCGTTATTTGTCATTTAGAATCTATTTTAGCTTTTAAATTTGTTTTAGGGTTTAATTTGCAAAATTTAGGTTTTTAGCCCTCGTTTTTCGTGCCCGTTTTAGGATTTAAGTTATTTAGTTTTCGTTTTTAGGTTGTATTTAATCGTTTTTGTATATTTAATTAGTAGAAATAGAAAACCCATCATAACCTTGTCCGTTTCAAACATTAGTCACCAATTCGTAATTCGATTTTCCATTCAAGCCTCGTTGGGACATAACGACCCGGGAACTCATACTTCCGGTTACATATATATTTTATTTAGTGAATTTTGACTTCTTGCCTTGGTCAAAGGCGATTGGTTGAGTGTTTGCTTATATATATTATATATATACTATTGACGAATCAATTTTTGGCGCCGTTGCCAGGGAGGCTGTAAAAACGATTATCGTTGCGTTTGACAATTTATGTTTGAATCTGTGAATATTTTCTTCAAAGTGGTTGAAAATCTAACTTAAGCAATCCCGGGGCAATTACTTTTGAATTATTCACAGATTCGGTACAATCAGTCACACTTTTTCCTTTCAAATTTTCAATGTGTTTCTTCAAGTTGCTGATTGTTGTATTTTTCGCTTGTAACCGAGCTTTCAATTTGTTTATTTTAAAAAATTCACGGAATTCAAGAGCATCCTGATTATCACATGGTTTGTCGTTTTGAAAACTTTCTTTACTTTGTTGTACGGAAATTTCAAGAGAAATACAATGTTTTTCAAGTTTTGAAAAAGTGTTTGAAAGTTCATTAATTAAATCTTTTTAAACCATATCTTTCTTTTTGACAAGCTCAGCCTCAAGTTCCAAACATTGATTGTATGCCTCAACATAACTCTTTTCCAATCCATCATATTTATCAACAATATCATCATAAGAATGCATAGCTATACACACGATATCTTGAGATATGATTTGCTCCAAAACTCAATCATTTTTAATTAAAAGTTCTTTCTTTTCAATCTCAAAGTACTTTCTTTCCACAGAACATTGATCAACCTCAGTTTTCATTTGGTTAAAAACATCTTTCATTACGTTAATTTCTTTAAAACTACCTTTATCCAAAGTTTTGAAAATATTCTCTTATAGAGTTGACAAATGGAATCACGTCACATTCGAAAGCTCCTCTAATACCTTCATTTTGTACAATACTTTGGTTCTGACTTTTATTACCTTGTCAAAATTGTCAAGATGACTTCTACTTTGAAAAAAACTTTGTTTGACCACATTTATAGATGGAAGTTTGTGAGGAATATCATTTTGAACTGGTTCTGATTAAACGAATGGTTTTTAAGAAACTGTTTTAAAAATGGGTAACCAGAAGGCTTGTTCTGTAGATAGTTGTTTTTGACGAACAAATGCTCATACAATTTATTCTGTAACATCAGGCAATTTTCGAAATTTTAAATGATTATTTTACCCTTTGACTTTTTGGGTCTGACTTGACCTTTTGACTTTTGGTCTTTTATTGTCACATAAAAGTAATTATCGCGTAACCGGTAAAATTTTTGGAACATATTTTATTATAATAAATCATATTTATTATTACATCTCATAAGTGAAAGTTATTTTTAACTTATTTGACTCGAAAACGAAAAAGATATAGATTATTTCTAAGCTGACGTATCAAAAACGACCAGCTAAACCACATTTTCACAACTCGGACTTTAAAGCAATTTGATGTAAAACGATATTTCGGACAACTTTTCAGTTTTATCCGAGACTTGAAAACGAGCAGAATAGGGCTAAAACAGCCTCGCAAAGTTTTAGAAATGAAATCAACGCGTTCCGACGCAGAAAATAATTAAATTATATTTAATTACCACCTTTTATTAAATAAAAATATTTAATAAATTACTTAGCATTTTAATTAAAAGCGTTTGTTGAAAAACGCGAATATTCGGATTAAAATTAATTTTATTTTCCGGACAAAGTTTATCAGTAATATACAAAATAAATAATAAACGTTTTAAATAAGTTTTAGAAAACGTTTACGAAAATTAGTCGAGTGAATACTCATTTTTATCAAAAAAATGAATTGGAAAACAATGGCGCAAGTTTCGTGACTCGAATCATCCGTTAAGTCGCTCAAACGAGTCCCGAACCCATATTTACCAAAAGTTACACTTTTGGTCCCTGTGAAATATTTACATAATTAACCTTCAACTATTAAACACACTACACTTTATTTAAAACTTTTAATATATATATTAAAGTTTTATAAAAAATTTCATTTACAAAATTATAACACACACACACCAACACATAATGCTCTCCCCTCTCCCATGATTTTCGGCCGCCGGCCAGCCGCCGGATTCCGGCCACCACCACGCCGCCGTCGCCGAAAAACTTTTCAGGATGTGTCAAATAAATAAGATGAAAAAAGAAGTATTTTCTGGAAGATGAACCCGTGTTGCTACTAGAGCCAAGGATCACGAGACTCTTTTCAAACTTCTTTGCGACCACGTGCATGCATTGAACCCAGTTTCTTCGGAATTGCTAAAAAAAAAAAAAAGAAAAAAAAAAAGAAATAAAAAAAGAACAAAAAAAAAAAAAAACAAAAAAAAAGCGAATGTAAATCAAAATAGACATTCAAACGAATCCACGTTAAACGTTAAGCAAGACAAACGTTGAGGTGACATATTTCAACCAGTCCAGTTCTGAAGCTATTCAGGAATTTTGTGTTACTAGTGACAATTACTAAACAGTTATTTCGTATCCAAATTAACATTCATTAACTGAGCAAAACAGAGGTTTTTTTTTTTTTTTGTAGACAAAACAAGTGCTTTCCCCTGGTTTCGCAACAGAACTGACTCAAATATGTTCGTAAAACGAGTTTAACTCTGTCACTTAGTTTGTATAGTTCCCCTCATCAGACTTCAACCTCTTTCCCACATTTCGTTAACAGCCATATTGCAAGCATCTACAGACTTTTAAATTTCATTTGGAATAGAAAAGTAGAATCAGATTCATCGAGCTCCATTTTCAGCCATCAAAGTGCAATAACGCATCACCTTGTAAATCTCACTGCAGGTCTGCATTTTCGGAACTGTCACTACACTAGGAACGAACCATTCTGAAACTGTATAAGAAGACCTTTCATCAAGTGCTTTGTTATGCCACTTTCGGTTTCTCCACTTTAATTTCTATATATCTATCTAAATTTACTTGCCCATGGATAGTAACACCCCTCTTCAAGCATGTGAAAGGCCTAGTCTCTCCAGACCGCATCAAAGAAGAGGAGAATGATGATATGTTCTTTTTTTTTGGATGTCGACTTTGTCTTATGATTTAAAGATTGGATCTTTGTAGACGAAAATGAGTGATTTTGGTGAGAAAAATTCCAAACTCGGTAACAGTTGTCAAATTCGAACAACACTGTTCTCGGATAACAAGTAGTCTGAAACTCGGTACACTTCTCGGACAGAACTAAAACTCGGACAAAGAATACTATCAAACTCGGTACTCTTAAAACGTAGTAAACTCGGAAATACTCTAAATCAAAAATCGATTAACTTGTTTTATTTCAAAAAATTGATTTAATCAAACTCGATAGAACCGAATTTTGAACAAATCCTTATGATATGGATGAACAAGAACCACAATCTCGATAGAACCGAAATTTATGATGTCTTAATAATCCAAAACACTTAAATCACCAAATTCGATAGAACCGAATTTGATTTCCGAGTTTAGTAATTACCGAATTTGTGTTTCAAAAACCCAATCCACGATACAACCGTGAACTTGTAATTTTTAAAGACTTTGTAAGCTTATTTCCGAGATTAACTCACTAAATCCTGATTCACACTTTTCGATAAAACCAAAAAATGTATGAATACTTATGAAACTCGATAGACAACCGAGTTTATCAATAAGCACCTAATATACGTTTTCGATAGAACCGAAAATGCGTATATATCTATTACAACACTTTTTCTACCGAAACTAAACTAATAACGATACAAAAACTTCCAAAAATGTAAAGAAATGATCCGAAACTACTACAACTCCTTTCGAGAATGATAAAACACTTCCGAAAATGCAAACTCCACAAGAATTCGTCAAATCAAATCCAGTAGAATACTCGATAACGTGCAAATACTCGAAATAACTGCCAAAGTACTACTCGAAAGCTCAAAAATCTCAACCGAATTCACCGTATTGCATCGTGAGGTTTTTGGACGTGTAAAAAACTCACAAATCGAATCACTCTAATTCTCTAATGGCGTATGATACCACTTGTTAGGTCTTGATTATCTTGAATCATACATGATCATCAATGAAAGCTTAGAGAGAATAGTAGAGGAAGGCAAGTATTTAATTTTCAAATATTATAAAATGGAGGGAAAAAGGAAAAGATTATTACAAGGCTTAACCCCCTAATGGTGATTAAGAGGGGTATTTATAGGAGAAGGAAGGAAGCTTCCCTTCCTTTATTTTTCTAATGTTTCACTTCTAGTCCCTAGACTTTGGTAATTATGCTATTTCTTACTTTTAGCATAATAAACCTTATTACAAGCTACATTATTCTTAACAAAATAAAGACTAATGACTAAATATAATAAAACCACATAATCGACACTTTTCTTAAACCTAACAAAAGGGGCCTTAATGGCAAAGGGTACTTAGGCAATAATATGATAACGAAATAGCATACCATTTGAAAAACACTTGTGTCCAAAAGTAAAACAAGTAACGTGTTCAAAACTCACAGTTTCATATATAGGTATTCAATGATCTCAAATCATGTAGAAGCAAATCAAGCTTTAGCAAGTTCATAAGTAATCAACCATGTATTAAAAGTCATGTAGTAAGCAAGTAAAAACTTTAGTAAAAATAGTCATGTAACGCTTAAGTAGTAGAAATCAATAAGTTTTCTTAGTAAAACGAGCATGTATTCTCACCCCGAAAACAGTTTATGAAAACCATTAAAAGATTAAAGGTGGGGCTATGAACTCACCGAGAAGCAATGAAGTAGTAAGTATTGAAGTTAGATCAAGGATGGCGTGAAACCACGGTCGCCTATGTATCACCTAGAAAGAATGGTGACTTAGTATAAAGAAATAAAACGCACACGATGAAAACAACCAAAAGATACAATGAAGAAATCATGATCATGATATGGCATTCTAATTACTTTTAACCAATTGAGTTTTCATCCTTTTAGGACCTGATCTAATATACCTTCAAGTATAAACCAACTTATACCACTTATTTACCCATTTTATAAAATCCGTTATACCCATTAAACCGTTTAAAGCAACTCGACACTATGAAATTATGCACTTACGCCGACTTAATGGACTTGTATCTCAAAATCCGTTATAGGTATAAACGAACGGTTTTCGTCTAAATCAAGATTAATGAACCTAGTTTACTGATGTTATCAACCAAACACTCCAATGTATCCAGAAACTAAGTGAAATGACCAATTTACCCCTAAGTACACAATCTGAGTTTTGGAAACAATTTCCCGCTTCACCATTTTGATCATATCTCACAATCCGTAACTAGTTAGAATCCCATTTAAAAGCTCAAGTTTAAGTCTATCAATTATCTACAACTTTTAGTTTTAGAAAAACAGTACCTAGGATCAAAGTTTTTAAGATATACTCGTTTGAAAATCTGGGCACAACTTCTAGTTAGTTTCACCATTTTGGTCGTAACTCATTCATCCAGAATGGTTATGGCTTTATCTAAAGAACCACATGGTCCTCATATGTTGTTCCCTTCACCCATGTAAAAACCCAGTAGCCTCCAAGTCAAATAAAATTCTTTACAAGCCTAACTATCTGCATTACAAATTCTGGGTACACACTAAGTTTGTTTCCACGGTTTTGGTCGTATCTCGACCATCCGGAAGAGTTGGTGTTCCATCCAACTCACCACTAGGACCTGAGATATTAGCCTAATCATTTATATAAAGATACAGTAGGCTTTAAGCCAAAATTTCCTCATTAAAACACAAACTATCTGCAGGTCACCTATTTGGTCTAGTTTCACTAATTTGGGCGTAACTTGATCATCCGGATGAGTTACCGCTCCATCCAAAGCACCACATACACCTTGTATGTTTCTCTACCCAACCAAGTCATAATATCACAGACCTTAAGCCAAATAGATTTCTACATCACACCATCAACCTGCTATCCCAATTTATCTATCCCAACAACTTTCAATCAAACAACCCAACTAGTGTTTTTAACATCTTAACATCATTCTAATGCTATACCAATCATCACAAACACCTCAAGAACACTAAAACTCAGAAAACCCACATCAAAAATATCAAGTTCATTATGAAAATAGAATTAATAAAAAAAATTTTAGGGCTTACTTGATTGAATGAATGATTATGAAAGAGCTTTAGTGGGATCCGTCTAACACCCAATTAGATTGGAAACCCATCAAAATACTCCAACAAATCACCCCCTAATCCTTAGAAGAATGTGTCCTTGAAGGTGTTTAAGGAGTCTTCTTGGTGAAAAAAATAAAAAGGTTTGGTGAATATGATAGAACAAGAATTGAAGTTTATGGAGATGATGTTTATGTTAAATTCTCTTATTTTATGTGATAATTTTTGTGGTGTTCTTCATGGGATTCGGTTTTAGGGAGGAGAAAACAAGGTTTTCTAACTATTTTGAGTGTAAAAATGAATAAGAAAATAATATGTGAGTTATATATATGATTAGGGAGTGGATGACAAGTGTTAGGGAGGTTTTACAAGTGTTAAATGAGTATAACATGTGTAACAATGTGTAGGAATGAGATGGTTTTTCCACTAACTAAAATGGTTAGTGGTATTATTTAGTATTTAGGGTATAAATTTTAAGATAGGTGGGTGGTTTTGGGGCTAACGGGTACTAGTGAAAAATATTCTGAAAGTTAAGGCGAAACCACAAAGTGAAAACGAATAAGATAAAAAAAAGTTCTACATCATTCGGGACACTTTTCTGAAAAATTAAATTACGAAGGGTACGAAACGGATATAAATTCATAACATCGCTCAAGTTTATCTAGGAACAAGAAATTCACTAAATCAGGTAAAAAGGTAAAACGCATAAATTTACCCAAAAGTAAATATAGAATTGAAGTCGAGATTTATTATTGACCTTGAAAATACGAAATGTCACATTGACCAGCTACATGGTTCTATCATTTTTTTTCTAAGATTGATTTGAGGAGTGGATATCATCAGATTCAGATGCGACCTGGAGATGAATGGATGACAGCTTTCAAAAATCGAGATGGATTATATGAGTGGATGGTTATGCCTTTCGGGCTGTCTAATGCGTCGAGTACATTCATGCGCCTTATGAATCAGGTATTAAACATTTTATTGGTCATTTTGTTGTCGTTTACTTTGATGATATTTTGATATATAGTAGCAGTCTTGAGCATCATTTGTCCCATCTTTGGAAAATATTTTCTTGTGAGGTTTTTCGATTCACGATCTCGGGAAGTCGGAGAAACTCAAAGTATGTTTTCATCATTTTCAAAGGTTTTTTATTAAAAGGAAAAAGGAAAATGGAAATTACAATTATGAGCTTCACCCTCTAATGTTGATTAGAAGGGAGTATTTATAGGCTAAACACAAGGACACTTTGGACTAATTACACTTTTAGTCCTTGTGTTTTAACTTAAGCCTAAACTAGTGTAATTACCATATAGAGACCACATTTTTAATCCTAACAATCTTCCCCTAATGTGGTGGCATATGGAATTACTTACAATGTGTCCTATAAGTACAAATAGCTAAAGATATCTGCAGTTTGCTTTGTCTTCAACATGTACTTCAACTTAAATCAGTTCTTCACTTGTAGGGAATACAATGTAATATGTATAAACTGAGTTGACTTCCCCCCAGTTCATACCGCATGTCTTTAAGCATTTCAACTGCTTCCCCCCAAACAGATAGCCATTCGAAGCAAATATGAAACTTTGATGTAGTTGAGAAATCTTCTAACTATGGCGGTTTAAGCTCGCAACGGAATTTATAGAAGATGAAGTAAAGTACACTTAGTAGTAAATATGACTTCTTTATTACGGATTAGTAGCCAATCCATTTAGGGGAACATGCACAGACTTCACACATTTCTTCCCCTGATCGATGCAGTCTATCAAAATATTCAACCAAAAAAGATGATAGTCAAAAGAGTATGAAAGAGAATATCACAAGTACTCCTTTCTTCCCCCTGATTGCATTCGATGACCATCGAAAAAATCATAATCTGCATACGCTCGAATATTCGATAGAAAAATCATGTGTGAAGTCACTTGTCCAACCTCGGATTCTGTCGGCTATTTGTAATGATTACTGATGGAGAGAATGCAGTATCACAAACTTGATGCTGAAGTAGAATACCCTAAACTTGTGACTTAGGTCTTGTGCTATCCACGTGACTCTAAACTTACATTGAATACTACAACGTAATTCCTTGAAGTATAAGTAGACCTAAATCTCTTGACAATTCCTCAACTATGTGAGACACTGAGCACTACAACGTAACTCCTTCAAGTGATAGCAAATGTGCGCATTGAGCACCAACTTCTGCGTTTATAGATCACACATTGCTAGATTTGACAAGTTTTCATCAACACCGGTTATAAGCTCGAACAAGTTATCTTTAAAAGTCATCATCCAACCAACCTCGACTTTTAAGATATGATAAGTACACGCACCCAAGAAATTCCACTTCAACTTTAAATAAATGATAACGAATCATTCCCGTAATCAATTCTTGCGATTAAATCCCGAGACTAGCCTTTTGAACGGTTTTCGTGAATCTTTATCCGGATCGTTTTAAGCAATAAGTGATGTTTTTGTTTTTGTTGTCGTTTTAAAGCCAAGTATACCAAAAAATTAGTATTATAAAATTTTAGGCTCAAATACACAATGTCTATACTAATTTTCGGTATATGAATTATCAGCCCACCATCAAATTTCGGATTCAGTTCATTCCAAACAACTCAGCCCATTAACTTTATGTAATATCCAGCCCAACGTTTATCAATTGCAGATCCAAGAAAAATAATAGCAGCCCATTAACACTTTCGGTAAGACAGCCCAACACCATTTTTTTATAACCCTACATCTTAGTAATAAAAACCATACACACACAAACCTTATCTCGCCACATTTCACAGTTACCAAAACAAACCACATAACCCTAATTGTGTCATCTGAAAACATCCGCCTCCATCTCTTTTATTCACAGTGCATTCACCAAATCAAATACTCTCAACCCTTCTTTCATTGTTACTCAAACTCAAATAAGAACCACACATGTATCAATTTCGAACCATTAACCCACAATGAATCAAGACCATTTCAATCTTTGTTATCACTTCTACACACAATTTCATCATCATCATCTTTAAATAACAATCACGTCTGATTGCGACTGACCCATAAGAGCAAAACAATACCCATTCTTGCATTTATTCGGCTTCAAGGTCTTCTCAAAAGATCTAAGGTAGGTATTTTTGTTCTTATTTTGTGTTTTGTGAACGAAATAAAGAGGGGCAAGAACAATCTTGTTCTTGTTCTTTCTTGATAGTTTTCGAACATTAACAAAGGATGTTTCCTTCACAAAGATCGATGATGATATCATTTCTCCCTTGTTAGTGATCTTGAAAGATCACAACTGTAAAACACGTAGAAGAGAGAAAATATGAGATCTTGAGTTGGTTTTGAGTCATGTTGAAGGAGGATACGATATGGTAATGTTGATTTGTTGTTGTGTAGAGATGAAGGATGGGATTAGTAATAGTAGATTTGTTAATGGTAGATTGATGTTGAGGTTATTTTGGTTGTTATTTCTCTTCTTATTCTGTTTTCATTTTCGATCTACACTGACTCGGTTATTACCGAGTTTACACTGAGTCGTCAAAACAATTTTGGTAACATTTTTTTTCATTTTCGACAAAACAATTTCGGAACCATTTTCGGAATAAGCAGTTAGAGTTCCGAATTTGACCGTTGACCAAAGTCAACGTCGAATTTTGACTTCCGAATTTGATAGATCTGAAATTACTTCTGAATTTGGTGCTTTACTAGTTCCGAAAATGTGTAATCAGCAAATTTAGCACATCTTATGACTGAATCTGGTCGAGTTTGAACAAATCTTACGATAAAACCGTAAGCAGCCAAACTCGATCAACTCATACATATTGAAATGAACAACTAAACTGCTGTGTAATAAGCTATTAAAACTAATAAATTGCTGAACTGAATCTGGATAACCGAATAGGCTGAATAAGCTCGAATAAGTTACTGGACTAAATCTGGACCAAATCTGACCAAATCTGACTAAATCTGGACTAAAATAAGCTCAAATAAGTTGGAATAAGCTGATCAGAATAAGCTAAACATCACGAATCCCTCCTGTAGCTCTGATACCACTTGTGAGGTTTCTCGATTCACGATCTCGGGAGGTCAGGGAAACTCAAAGTATGTTTTCATCAT
>BQNB010051605.1:5249-40903 GCA_026074375.1 Tanacetum coccineum | reverse complement strand
AGACCCAAGGGCGCAGTGGTAAGGAGTGGGAGTGTGTGTGGGTTTATAAAAGGTTGAGGTGTTGAGGTCGGGGGTTCGAGTCTTGCTCACCCCCGACTTCCACTTCCCTTTTTTTTGGTTCTTCCACTTCCCTTTTTTTTGGTTTTTTATAAAAAACTTAAAGAACAAAAGTTGTTAAGGACAACTTTTTAAGCAACTTTAACAAAGATACTATAAGATTAAACTTAAAAATAAGCTCTTAAAGAGATTATGAAAATGTTGTTTTCAGAAAGTGAGCTTATAAGCTCTAAAAACTAATTTTCACTTATAAGCTTCATTTTAAGCTCAAATTTGAAAGCAAAAACTGTCCTAGAAAGCTTATGAAGTGTATAAGCTAAATTCAATAAGCTAAGTTAACTGAAAACACTATAAGCTATCTAAATCTAATGATCAAAAGAGCAAACTCAGGAATAAGCACTAAAACTTGAAATCTAAATAAGCTAGAAAACTCAATAAGCTATTTTAGGAGCTTAGCTTTTGCAAACTTAACAATCAACATATAAGCTATAAAACAAATTCATAAAAACTAAACTTATAAGCTAGAAATCTAAATTTAAAAGCTAATTACTAGTTACTACTGTTTTTGGCTTTTTGAGAATTTTTTATGAACTTTGAAAGCTAATGTACCCTATTAGACAAGCTAGAAATTTAAATTTAAGACTTAATCTAAATTAACCTATATCTAATCTATAAACTTACTAAATTTTAAAACCTAAATCCTACTTAAGCTAGCTTAAATGCTTATGAAAAAGTAAGCAGTAGTAACTTCAGTTACTACTGCTGATGCAACTGACAAAATGGGCAAAACCAACTTGCAGGTGTCCTTAAGGGACAACCCTGCACTACACACTCTTATTGAGTGTATCTAAACTCAACATAAACAAGATCCTACAAAGCTCAAAGAGGTTTGGATCAAGTTTTTTAACAAGCAAAAGAAAGGGAGAATTCCCCTGGTGCAGGAACAAGGTGATTAAGCCTCTAAATGATATTAAACTTAAACTAATCCTACAAAACTGCTCAAAACTTAATCAAAAGTGAAGATCAAACTGACCAAAGAAAAATCTCCAAGTTATTTTGACTTTTGATGGTCAAACAGTACTAATCCAAACACTCCTTTAACTATGGCAGATTTCAATTTAGCTTATGATTCTAAAATCTAGTTGATGAAACCTTAATACCAGATAGCTAGTAGCTTATAACTAACCTAGTGAGCTTATTTAAACAACTAGAAAAGCTAGAATTTAAGATCTATAAATTACTCTAATATTTTTGTTTTTTAGTGATTTTATGACAAGTTAAAAAGTAAACTATGATCTAAGCTATAAAAACTAAAAACAGATTAAAGTGCATGATTATTAAGCTTGTCTAAACAGTAATAAGCACAAATAAGCAATAGATAAGCAGATTAGCAGAACTAATAAGCTACTTAAGCAGTTTTAAGCTAGAATTTAAAGAACCAAGGAATTAAATGAAAACTTACAAAATGCTTTAGCTAAACATAAGCTAATTGCTCAAATGAGCTTATCAACAGCTCTGGCTTATCTCTGATAAGCCAGTTTAAGTCCTTGGAGGCTCTTCCATAGCTAGCTTCCCTTCCATAAGCCTTTATTTAAATAGCCAAGGTTTTAAGCTGATTTTAAAGGTTTCAGTTGATTAAATGAACAATGTAACTCAATCACAAGCTTATAGACTTGTGAGAGCTAGTATGAGCTTATAAGAGCTTATGTAACAATAGCTTATCATTTGGTGAAGATTAAGAACTTTGGAGTAAAAACAAGAGCTTATGACAGGTTATTTTAAAGTAAAAACTCAATTTCATTAACTAAAAACTTGATTACAATATTTAAAAGGAGATTACAAGAAATTTAAATGAAAATTACATTAAGCTAAAAGCTACCCTAGAAAAAGAAAAGATAAGATCCCTTGTGTGTGAGAAGAGAGGCTTTATATAGCCCGTTGGAGAAGCTTCTAGGCACAAATTCAGTTAGACGCTCTCAATCATTATAGCCCTTGATCATTCTTCAATCATTGATTCTTCAATACAAGTCGTTGGATTAGATTGTCTCACACGGATTGCCAGCGTGGCAATCCGTGATTGTGACACCTTTGTTACTTTTGTGAGTAGCTCAAGAGTAAAAACCCATTCCCTTTGTGCTTCCTCTCATGTCCACGTGTGATTCCTTCTTGGGGATTGACCAATAGAATTAGTTGATGACGTTTTCACCTTGCCACTATGATTATTTTGCCTTGAATTACCCTTGTACGTCCTTAATTGTCATTTGCCCCAGCACCATCCCACCTCCACCTCTCGTCCCCCTTCCCACTCTGATTGACTTGACATATATGGTCCAAAACCCCACCACTAGACCAACAGGAAGCCCCTACTTCCATTATTAACTTACCCTTAACCACCACCCCCCCCCTATGTTATAATGTTTATGCCAAAACCCTATACAACCCAAATTACCTAAAATCTATAACACCTACCCCAAGAAAAACTATACCATACTTAAAACACCCACCACCATCTAAGTGCCCTAAATTCCGCATTAACTACATATAACCATAAGAAAACCAATCTCTCAAACAAATGGACCCCCTCCAAATCTATACCCACCACTCAGTACCTGTCCAATCGCCCTAAGCCCCCCCCCTCACACTCACTCACACCACCCCCCCCCCACACACGCAATGACACTTGATCCTGACTAAAATCACTACTAAAACCCTCCTATCTCGTTCTCTCCCAAAACTACTCCATTAAAACTCCAATCTTCAATTTCCACGATGTTATATCGTAAAGAACCTAAAACATAAATCTTAAACACACAATACAACTCGTAGTAAATAATTTAAAAATAATATAAAATTTATACCGTTATTATCAACATCTTTTTTCTTTAATATACTACCAAATACATATTTAAACAATAAAATTATTAAACATAATAAAAATATTATTCTAATGTTTTTTTTTATTGATCTTCACTAAGATATAAAAAACACTTAATAATATCAAACATTAACTAACAAATTTTATATCCATATACTTGTCATTACAATTAACAAACAATATTACCTTTGTATAATTTACAACATACAAAATTAAAAAAAAATATTAAACTTAAAATAAATACAATATATAAAAACAATTCAATAAAAAACATATAACCTGAATTCAAAACTCTTTCAAAAAATACAAGAAAAAAACCTTTTATATCATTCGCAGATCATTTTCCATAAATCCCATTAATTTTCACTTAACATCTTTTCTTTATTCTATATCAGAATAACCATTCATCTTTCATACTTTTACACCTAGTCTCTTCCTCACATTCCTATTCATATTCTCCCTCTTTCTTCTCTACTATTCCCGATTTCTATAATTCTCTTTTCTTTAATCTATCACTTCCCAATTCAACAAAACCTCAATTCCACAACAAAATAACTAAAAAAATAACCAACTACAAATTACAACAATTAACTAATCTTACCTATAAACAAACAACATTATAACAAATGATATATACACATAATTTAACCTCCTATTACACAATATTACACTAAAATTCATAAGTTTTCAACTGTTTTCTTAACTCAAATCTTACTATCTTATCGTATCAACATGACTTCATACTATGACTATATATTATTACACACTGATTAATTATGTTATTTATCTAACTTTTTATTCTTTAGTAATTACTCAATCATTAAATTACTAACATACATAAATTATCATACAAAATTTATCTTGTGCTTTTTCTTCATAATTATGGTTGCTTACTTTGTCTCATGTTTTTTTGTCTTAGGTGAGATTTATGTATGGTATAGATGAAATATGTTTTACCATTCTTCATGTTAATCGTGCTTCAGGCTGTTTTGTCATCTGTTTTATCGGTATTTTGTTTATTCGTATTCGATATGAATTTCGTCTTACAAAATCTTTACATTTAATAATAGTACATTATTCATATTATCACTTTGAAAATATTCCCACAACTATCTTAAATCACATAAATAAGCTAATTACATATTTTTTTCATCTTCTCCCACTTAGTTTCTCTTTCTCATAACTTATTATTAGTTTTTCGGTTTCTCTTTAGTATTTACTTAGTTTCTTTCAGATGGTTAGTTACTATTTACTTATAGCATAAAATTATAATATTTTCAAAAATCAATCAACTTTTATGCTTATTATTTTATTCTATTAAATTAACCATATCTTATCCTTATTTACCTTTCTATATAAACTTGTTTGAACAGTATTACTAGATTTCACTAAATATAATTTTCATCTATCTCTATTTTATCAACACTTTATCTATCTTATAAACTCGATATGAAAAATTTCATATTAATAAAACTATTCACTTTTCTACACCTAATCTTACATTACATATTCTATATAAAACTCTATTTACAAATCAAACCAATTAAATTACGTCTTATTGGATATTTTCTTTCTATGATAATTCTAATACAAAACAACAAGACTTTTCTTCTCTTCTGCATCCTTCTTCAGTACTTCTTCGAAACTTTAATTTCTTTTCATACAACTCCCTTTCTTTCTTACCCCTATTACATTCTTTTCTTTCTCTCATATTCTATAATTTCAACTCATATCAACAATTAACCGTCTTAGACCTTTTTTCTCCTCTTTTCTTACCCTTTTACATTAAATAACAAAATTCTTTCTACAATCATACGAAATAATCTAATATATACCCATAATTAAACAAATCATCTTTATTCTATTCAGCTAAGACTAATTCTTTCTTCATCAATTAAACAAAATTCGTTAACTCTTAATCTTCTTTTATTATTAATCACTATCTCTACAACAAAGAAAATCTCAACAATAAATAATTTTTAATAATAAAAACAAATTCAAAACCAATAAACATAAAATACACATATAAACTAATTATATGCAAAATAAATAACTATTAAAACACCCATGCACCTACTTCTTTTACCCTTCAACTCTTTGTTTTCTCCCTCTTATTATGATTAAAAATAATAAATAATCTCTTAACTTAATTACAAAAAACTATTATTACTACAATAAATAAAAATAAACAAACAACACAAAACAACCAGCTATTCAAACACATCTCATCCCTTATAAAAACAATACTATTTTTACAAAAAAACATTAAATTTATTATATAATTTTAAAAAAATAACTAGATCATTTTTTTTTTATTCCGTTTGTATCTTTTTTTTTTCTTCCACTTGTTTTTTTTTTTTTTTCTTCTTTTTCTCCTTCTTCTTCAGCATCCTTGAAGAGTTTTAATATTAATTAAAAACCACTAGTACACTATAAATTTAAATTTTATAATCATAATACCATATAAATTTAATAGTAAGCAGAGAAGTTGTTTTTTAAATATAATAACACACTTATTAAAAACAACTTTACAAATAAACAAACTATTCAAAATAAAAATAAAAATTTATTTAAAATATTAATAAAATTTTAAAATTCCTAAAAGAAATAACAAGAAATCATAAAAACCCTTCAAATTAAGAGTTCCCCATATAATCCAAACACTAGTCATCAGTTTGTAGTCCATCTTGAGTTCCCGAGCACCAACCAATCGCTCCAGATTATTGATGATTCATCTTTCACGTATCTTCTTATCAATCAACTCGACCATAAGCTCCGATCTCTTTTTATCTATGGCCATCTACTTTATCCTTGACATCTCGTCGTTGTATCCCAAACGAAAATCGAGTATTCTGTGATGAAGCTCGTCCTGAACTTTCTTAAGTGTCCCGCTCGAGAACTTGTACAGCTCATCAGCTCGCACCACTCGTTTCTGTTTGACCAAGTCTTCATAGATTACCCCTGGTGGTTTGTATGATAGAGTGTAGAGTTCTTTGAATTCGATTTCAGGAAAGGTCTGTTGAGGTGGAGTGATGTTAAGCTTCTTTTGGTAACTCTCTATGCCAAGCTGAAGAACCTCGACTCGACGTTTGATGATGAGACTTCTTGTAAACATACAAAAATCCATAATGTTGGGAATTATATTTGAGTTGATAAGACAAAACACGAATGAAACAAGATGGAAACAAAAGGACCAAAGTCGTCATTGTGGGATTCTACAAGATGTAGAAGAAAATAAAGATTTGGTCAAAAAGAGATAAAGATGAAGAGATAAAGATTTGGTCAAACTCATTAATATCTTTTAAATAGTTTCTATGTAAAGCCTTGACCAAGATTTGGTTAAAAAGAGATAAAGATGAAGAGATAAAGATTTTGTCAAACTCATTAATATCTTTTAAATAGTTTCCATGTAAAGCCTTGACTCCTTATGCTATAAAAGGGGGTCTAGGCATATTGTTTTAGTATCTAGAAAAGTGTGTGTTCTTAATGAGATTCGACTAAAACAAAACGTGTGTGTGTACACGTTTGAGACATCTTCACCTGAACTTAAATCCATATCACCTGAACCTATGGAACACACCTATGACCAACCACAACCTTCACCTGTACAACAATCAGCTTCTCCTGAACCACAACCAACATCACTTCCTAAGTCCCCACCACTTCAAGGTCCTACTTCAACTTATGCTGAGGCTACAAGAATCAATGTAGCTGATTTGCTGCACCTAGGACCTCAATTAGTTACTAGGATTGATAATTTGGAGAAAGAACCGAAGGAGAATAAACAGACCACAGCTGCTGTTATAGTGAAATTGGTAAAGAAGGTCAAAAAGCTGAAAACAAGGGTTAAGTATGGGAATCTACCAAACAGGAAGTTGGTTCTAAGTGACTCAGAGAGTGAAGATGCTGATAATTCTTCCAAACAGGGGAGGAATTTAGGGGAAGAATATGTATTTGAAACTCCTAAGGGCAAAGATTCAGGGGAGGCAGACATTAGTCCAAGTGGTTTGCAGGCTGCTAAGACCTTAGTGCAGGTGACTTCTCAAAAGACTAAGACTTATACTAGGAGTGTTAAGTCTGGTCTCAAGAAGAAATTGGATGTTGGAGTTAGTTCTGGTGATAGAAAGTTTAAGTCAGCTAGTGAGGAGATTAAGTATGGTTTCACAAATATTAGTTCTGGTGAAGTCAGAGTCAGCCAAAGAAAAGGAAAGGAAGTACTTGAAGAACAACCTCAGCCTAAAAGATCAAAGAAACATATTAGAGAAGAGGAAGCCAGCTTAGCAGAGATTGCAAGAATCCAAGCTCAAGAGGCAGCTGAAACTGAAAGAAAAGCTAAACTTCAAAGATTAGATGCATTGGATGCTAAAAGATTGAATGATGAGTTTGAGATGTCTGAACAACAAAGAAAAAGAGCTGTTGAAGTTCAACAACAAGCTCAATATTATATAGAAGAAGATTGGGATTTAATCAGAGCAAGGATGGAAGCGAGCACAGAATTGAGAAAAAGTGTTTTTGGTACTGATATTGATGCTGAGGATTATGCCAAGAAAATGGTTGAGTTAGTTGAGAAAAGAAGAAGGGAGATTAGAGAACAAAAGCTGAAAGCAAAAAAGAATAAGCCAATGACCCAAGCTGAACAGAGAAACTACATGATGAACTATGTCAGAAGTCAAAGTCATGGTTGGACAATTCCTCAACTTAAGAAGTTGTCTTTTGAGGAACTCAAGGTACAATTTGAGAGAACTATCAGAAGCATAGAAAATTTTATTCCTATGGATTCTGAAAAGGAGAAAGAAAGTTTGAAAAGGTCTGGTGAAACTCTTCAAGGTGCTGAGAAAAAGAAGCAAAAGGTATTGGATGTTGAAGATATTCCTATACCTGAATCTGCCAAGTTTGTGAAAGAAGAAGAGATTGAGGTCAAGCAACCAGTTCTAAAAATGAGTAGGAGAAAGTCAAAGGCTAGAAAAGGGATTGGTTTGCATACTTCTACAGAACCTGAATCTGGAGAAGTTGATATTACATCCTCAAAGATTGTGAAATGGAAGATTCTTAGACATGGAGGTAAAGGTTATTGTCACCTCATCAGAGCAAATCAAAGGGATTCAGTGTTTGTGAATTTTGGAGCAATGCTGCATAATATCTCAAGAGATGATTTAGTTGATTTGTATAAAATTGTGTTGCAAAAGACTACTGCTTATGGTCCTGAAGAAGATTTGGAGAGAGCATTTGCTGAAAATCTTAGGATTATGTTTGATCCACCACAAAGTGAAGATACTGTGTGGAGTTTACCTATGCACATTCCTATAGTGAACTGGAGATATTATGATTCATGTAATGTTCACTGTTTGAACTTACATAACACAACAGCCATTTATATGTTGGCTGAAAGGTCATATCCCTTGTCAGAAGAAGTGTGCAGAATGATGCTTAAGAAGAAGTTGTTTGCTCAAAATACTGAAGTTAAGAAAAAGCTGGTAAAATCGATTGAGAAGAAAGCTGGGATTAAAGCTTAAGTGTTTGAAAGAATTATCAGCATATCTATGGAAATTGATAAGTTGAAGATCTAGAATGGAGATGAGGAGAACAACACTTGGTGGAGGTGCTTTAGCACTTACACAACAAATGGTGTTCAGTTCACCAAGCCTAACCAGCATTAAGAACTGACTTGACCACAGGGGTACGGCTTGTGGAAAAGTATTTCTCAAATCCGTTTTATGGTTGACAACTTGCCAATAAGTTGTATGGTTTTCAACTCACCATATCTGTTTGAGTGAAGAGTTGGCTAGCCCACAAGTTTATGGATTGTGGTAAAGGCTGTGGAAAAACCATAACTAGTCCATGAGATTATGGCTTATGGTAAAGACAAATTGCAAATCCATATTAGATGGTTGACACTTTACCAAAAAGTGGATGGTACATCAACTCACCAAGTTTCATGTACAAAGAGTTGATATGGTAATCAATCCACCATGGAATTTACCTTTTCTAGGTGCCAAAGGATTGACTAGCCCTGAGCAAACGGCTACAGGTAAAGGCATATATCAAATCCCGTCTCAGGCTAAAATGGTTTGGCCAAAAAAAACCATATGGTATTCAACTCACCAAAGTTTCACGACTGAGAGTTGAAATGGTTTTCCAGTCGAGCCAAAAGGGGGGACATGCACCTATTGGCGTGGTGTGGTGTGCCAACGCGGGAGTGGACAGGATGGGAGAAGGAGGGCTACGTGGGGGCCTCTGATAGGGAGAGGTCGATTTGGGTGGCTGTGGGATCGTGCTGGGTTGTTTAGTCAGGCACACACTCTTAATCTGTTGAAGAGTCTGGGCGGATTCTCTGATGCTCATAACATATAAAGAAGTATTCCATTATAGTTACTTCTCAACAGACTATTCCTCATCACTCTTATGGTTTTCAAATTTCTTAAGGGGTGTTTGACACAAGCAGTATTAACTCATGTTAATACTGCTTGAATGTTCTTGACCATTTAGTCTATTTTGATAAGCTCAAATTAAGTTTAAAAGTTAGTTTGCTTAAGCTTTTAAAGTTTTCAAATCAAGTTTAAGGCTTATTGTATCCATGGTTTGAATCTGTGGAAATTTAGGTTGATATAATTGCTTATTAGCTTAGATCTTGATTTATGGCATTAGGGTGTCATTTTCTTGCTTGTTTTAAGCTTAAAATGTAGTATAATATGGTTGTTATAAGTGTGTATTTGTCACTTGCAAATCTGTCAAAGCATAGCACCAGTTTTAAAACTTAAAAAGTCACTTTTCAATCTTAGTTTTAGATTAGTTTAAGCTAGGTTTAGGCTTTGAATTTGTTTGTATAAGTTCATTAGGTATAAAGCTCAATCTGTTTGAGCTTATTTTGTTTTTTAAAAGTCTTTTTTATAGCTTAATTTAGGGCTGCACTTAATGCAGTGGAGTATAATAGTTGCATTACAATTAAATGTTAACTGCATTACAGTTATTTTTGTTTATAACATAAAAAAATGATTTTTCAAAAGGTATGAAGAAATGTTTGAACTAAAACTTGTCAAAGATTAAGAAATATTTTTGTGTTAAAAAGTTATTATAATACAAAGTGGTTATTTTAGAAAAAAAATTATATGTTGAAAAAAAAATCAACTGCAACATTAAAATTAACCATTATATATATTTTAAAAAATACTTACCAGATATATTGGCAATTCACCATATCTTACACTTATATCGTCAACATCATTATCAAGATTGTCAATGATGTCGATTTCAGCAGTCTTCATATTAAAGCATATGAGATAGAAATGATGTGATCTTTTTGTTGTTATCATAGGGAAGAAAACCTGTAGAGATTTTAAGCACATAATTAAATCATTCAATTAAGCAAAAAAACATATAAATATTACTCAAATTCATAATAATATGTGTATTTTACTTACCAAATCAACATCATGAAAACTTTCGTATGGTGACTGTGCTAACACAACGGTTATATTTGATTCAAAAATGCTTCTTCTCGTAATTAAATCTGCTCCACTTTCAATTAAATGTTCACTCTGTTTTAAAAACAATAAAATTGTTTTTAGATGTAAACTGCTAAAATGCAAATACCATTGTTTATATGTCTTGAAACATTGTAAAAATTTGTACAGTATTATAGTGTTTTTACCTAGTGCATCATAGAGTATAATGCTACTGCATCGTAGTTATACTCCACTGCAGTTAACTAGTAATGTAATGGAGTATAATGCTAGTGCATCATAGTTATACTCCACTGCAGCATAATATATAATGCAGTATATAACATTGGGTTTAGATGTATGATATCTTACTGCATTACAATTAAATGTTAACTGCATTACAGTTATTTTGGTTTTACATGTACTATTTCTTACTGCATTACAACTTAATGTTAACTGCATTACAATTATAAAAAACATACAGTTAACAATAATGTATATAGAATATAACAAACACTCACCAGCATTCCAGAACAACAATATATATTACCACCACCTGAATTCTTCTCCCTGTATTTCTCTTCATGGTTTAGTACAAGGCTCCATATGTCGATTATGCCGGTAGCAACTTCAACATTCAGAAAAAGACTTTTGAAAATTCCCAACTGCACTTGCAAGTCTGAAAACAATATCACTGTACATTGAGATGAACATAAGGTTTTGTTGCATTAGAAGTTTACTGATGATGCAATAGAAGTATCAACTATATAGTAGTAACACATAACCAGTTGTGAAGTACAAAACAAAATTTGATATGTTAATTATTTGAAACTAAATATACCTTCCATAATTACTGGCACGCCATATGAATTCATCTACTTTCTTCTCATTTTTGGATAATGCTTTCTGTAATGTCACTTTCCTTTCATAAAACGTCACATTCTTAGGTTGGTTTTTTTCTTATGACTTTGTAGCTAGTTGCTGTATACCATATTCCTTTGTGTTTGTATCAACATCATTTTTCTTTATATAATCTTTATTAACCCGTTCTTTATAAACTCCTTCGTCTGGTATTAACTTTAGCTTGATACTATGGAAGCATTTTGATTCTACAGAAATTTGTCCATCATTTTTGTTGCAGTAGCAGTTTGCCCATCATCATTTAGTGCAACACCAGGAAGCCCTATCTGCATATCTGATATATCAACTTTGGGTGAAAGAATTTGAGTTAAATCGTTCACCAACTCAATACCATTATTTCTTGGTTCAACATCAACATCATTCTCCAATTGCTTATCTATCATACAAAGAACTTCAAAAGTATTTAACTTTTTTCTTTTGTTATTTGTTAGGCCTTTTCAAATCTAGGAATCAAATATTCGATTTCTTCTAGCCCAGTTGATAAAAAATTAAAGCCTAAATCTTCATTAATGTAACCTTTATCACATTGAATCTCCTTACTTTCATTGGGTTTTTTGTCAACATCATCTTGAACAGTTATTTCATCAAACTGCATATCCACGCTTTGTGTATTATTTTCATGTGATTGTGTTTCAAGTAACGAAGAATCTGAATTCAATAAATAAGAATCATCAAAGGGAATAATAGATTTTCCATTATCAACCTACAAATCATCTTCACTTCCCCCATCGTTTGATTTAAAATCAACTTTTGCTTCAATGCTATATCTGTCATCTTTTTTTCCACCAATATACGATTTAAAGAATAAATTGTTTCTCTTGTTAATTATTTTCTTTAACTGGTCGTCCTCAGGGTTTAGAACCGATGCTTGATCTAGCTTGTGATCAATTTCGTCCAATAAAAGATTTCCTTTTGACAAATTTTGTATTAAACTATTCTTCAATACCTGCATTTAGTAAAATAGACTTTAATGCACTAGAAATCTTTAGAGCAGTAGGAAATAAATATTAATGCACTACAAAAAAACAATTAATGCATTAGCAAATAAAGCTTTAATGCACTAAAAATAAATCTTTAATGCACTAGGAAATAAATTTTAATGTATTAGGAAATAAACATTTAATGAAATCGAAAATTCTAAGTAATACATTAGAAAATAAACCTTATTGCATATGTAATAGTAAAATAGTGTGTGCATGAGTTGCATCACATACCGGAATTTTTTTGACTTGAAATATTCTCTATCTTCTTCATCTGTTAGTTCCTCATCTTCATCTATTGGATTTTCCCTTTCTTTCTTAAATCCTTCTTTGTTATTTTAGAATCTTCAACAACCAAATTACCTTTCTTCTTCAAATACTTCTCAGTCAAAACCATTTTTATCTTTTTCTTTCTTTTCAACTAGGGAACTTTCTTCTTCAGTTTCGGAATATATCTCAATTACAATCATTTTATCCTTTTTTTTCTTTTAACTTGTATTGAATCCATATCAGATTCTGATTCTTCAACATTATCAAATTTTTTATTCTTCTTTTTTTACCTCAGCCATTGTTTTCCCTATATTTTTTTTCTTTTTGATGCTACAGATTCTTCTTCTACTGTAGTCGTTTTAACCTTCGTTTTCTTTGTAATTCGAGTATATTCAGTATCAGATTGTGAATCGTTATATCCATCAATAAAAAATTGGATGCGCTTCAACAACATACTTTTTACCAAAAAAAAAAAATCGCTCCGGTATGATCAGCAATACTTTCAATACCTGAATTTACAGATCAATAACATCAAATCATACAAGTGAACAAACACGACATATAAACAAATAATGCATTACATTAAATTTCTTCTTCTAATGCATTGCATTTCTACTGCATTAAATTACGTTTCAGTTAAGTTTTTAGTAAATCAAACACATATTTAGCAAAAAAATTCAATTTTCGCAAAAAAAGGCATCTCACTTATTGAAATTTAACCTAATCAACCTATATGAACACCAAAAGAATAACCTACTGCATCTCAGCTGAGTTTCTATTACATCAAATATATATTCATTAAAAAATAAAAAAAATTCTCAAAAAACAGCAACTAAGTTGATCAATTTTAACCTAAATCACCCACATGAACACCAACAATAACCTACTGCATCTAATTTAAGTTTTTGGTACATATTCAACAAAAACCAATCAATTAAACATAAGCTACTGCATCTTAATTAAAATTAAGGGACAATTTCATCTATATCCTTGCAAAATCACTAAATTACATCAATATCCTTGCAAATTTTATAATTACACCAATATCCTTTAATAACTTAAAAACTCTCAAGTATATCCAAATACACATTTAAATTCAAATTAAACAACTTTAATGTTTAAAACTATATATTAATCAATCTTAGTACTATTTTACCCTTCTCTAATAATAGCTATTAACGATCTAAATCAAAAAAGACAAAAACACATTCACTGAATATGTATCAAAAGATGATTCATAAGAACAAGAACATCATTGTCACCATAGCTCTAACAATGATTTATAATTGGAAAAAAATAAAAGAAAAAAAGACAACCCTTTCATGACATGCATGTCAGATCACTATCCCGGTAACCCTTTCAAATCGAATTACTGAACTCATGTTTGTTGCTTAATATATCGCATGAGATGTTTCAAAAAAGAATTTGATTTTCATTCTTAAAGTAAATTAGGGATATACAATTGTTTTCTTTCTTTAATTTCTTATATTTGTTGACTTAGTTATGATAAAACTCAAATTAAACAATAGTGACACAATATACAATTGAACTTTTTTTCGTGAAGAGATATGAGAAAGAGGTATCTCTGGGAATTGGGATGAACTGGAGGACCAAGAAGAGATGAAAAGAATGCATGGATTAATTTCTTTAATTAGGATCAAAAGGGTAAATATGTAATTTACTATGTTCATTAATATTTTTATAAAAATATATTATTTTAGTTACAACCTAATTGTCTATTTGGATATAATTGAGAATTTTATATGTTTTAAAGGATTTTGATGCAATTAGAAAATTTGCAAGGATATTGACGTAATTTAATGATTTTGCAAGGATATAGATGAAATTATCCCTAAAATTAAAAATTAAACTAAATACTTACTTTTAGAAGTGCTTGTCGATCTTCCCTTTTTAATATCTGGAACATCTTCGTCAACTTTATACTCTTTACCCTTCTCTTTTATGAATACTTCAAGTCTTTTTCCCTTATTTTCTATTACATCACAAAAAAGTATTATCAACATATTACAACCTACTGCATTTCATTACTCCTTTTAGGACATCACATACATATTTAAACACAAACAATCAATTTTCTAAAAAACAATATCTCATATATAACATATTGCATCAGAATACTTATTTTAGCATATCATATAAATATAAGCTACATCATAATATTTAACATGAATCATACATATAAAGTACTTATTAGTACCTTTTTGTTAGCACATATTCAACCACAAATAATGAATTTTCGCAAAAAATGACAACTTACTTATAACCTAAATCATTGATGTAAAATGCTTTGCGCATAACCTAACCTAGACTCATACTCCACACACAAGTTCCTACTACATCACTTCATAAAACCAACTACAACAACAATACATAAACACGCACGTATACACTTTTCACCAACTAAAACGCTCTGCACGTAAACTCACCTAGACTCATACGTCATAAAACAAGTCACTACTGCATCACTTTATTACACCAGCTGCATTAATAGCACACAAAAACTCATATATAGTTTTTGATAACTAAAACGCTCTGCTCGTAAACTAACCTATACTCAAAACGAGCTGCATTAATAGCACACAAACATACACAATACACTTTTTGACAACTAATACGCTCATATAAGTCCCTATTGCATCACTTCAATATAAGAACTACATTAAACATTCAAACACACACATGGACACTTTTTGGCAAATCAAACACATTTTAAATATACTTAATTTAATTAACCAAATTTAACCTCATATGCAACTAACATCTACTTATTGCATCACTTCACTACAACAACTGCATTAATCATTCAAATATACACACATTTGTTTTTAGGAAAATAAAACTCACTTAGCCTAACCTAATCTAACTTTATAACAACTAACATCTACCTACTACATCACTTTATAACAACTAACGTCTACACATAAAATAAACTTTTCGAGATTCATTTATGTCGAGCTTCAGTGTCATGAGCTTAGGGCAACGTAATTACATTTATATGATGTCTGCATCTGTTGCATTATCATACATTTGGAAATCCTAGTTGTCCTACAAAATACGATTTTTTATCATAACCTATGAATTCACCAAACTTTTATTATTGACGTTTAAGCAATGTTTTTCAGTCGAGGTCAATTAAGAACGAGGTGCAAGGGATAAATTGGTGGTTTTGCTTTGGATATCTTTCATTAAAGGATTTAGTGTAGTGAATTTACCATTTTGTATATTGATTATGGGCTAGAAATCTTTGTATTTTGAACAAGTGAACATGTGAAGCTTCGGGCTTATGTAACAAATACTTTGTTAAATCCAATATCTGGTTTTAAAACGACTTTTTGGTCGTTCTATTTCTATTTTGTGTTATTGATCTATGACAGTAAAAGCCCGGACCCTTATTCCGCTGCGACCCAATTTGGGGGTGTTACAGATTGGTATCAAGAGCCAAGGTTATAGAGAACCAGGTCAAATGTTTTGCTGGACTATAACCATTTTCAAACTTGCATACACAAAAAGGGGTTTGCAGAGGCATACATACGTGGACATTAATTCATACATACACTAGTTGTTTGATTAGTTGGTTTTTATAATAGAATGCATTCAGAATTAATATAAGTGTTTATATTTTATATCGTATATACATTACGTCTTATATAATTATAGTTATATAAGTTATTTTTACTTGTTACAGCAGTTATGTCGTCTAATTCTACGGTTACCTATACTTCCGTCCACTCTGAGGCACGATCTTGAAGTATCCCGTCTGAGGATCCTTATGAGGAGGCTGCCCGACAGTTGTTGGAGCAGGCACCACATCCTTCAGAGTATGTACCTGATCCCATTGAGCTAGAGGATCATGTAAGTGTTAATTCTGAGCCTGAGCAACCCTGAGGATTTAGTTGCCAGCTGAGGATGATGCACCTATAGAGCCATACATTCTGAGGTTGCTTTGCCCTACACCGCCACTACCACCACCAATCCTTTCTAACCACACTTATCCGAATAACCCCACATATAGAGCAGCCATGGCTTAAGGAGAGCTAAAGCACATCATATATCATTTAGGTCCTCCTGGGCCTCCTGATGTCATGAATAAAACCACAAACTCTCTCTCCTACGGACATTTGCCTGGTAATTGGCCCTCAGGTTGACCACCTCTACGGCGGCCATAGTCCTCCTCTCAGTATCTCGAACCCTGGTATCTATAAAATTGTGATTGACCCTGCGGGCCATAGTAGATCCTGGCTATCTAGCAGCAACAGCTCAACCCTAGGTGTGGGAGCAGTAAGTAGTAGCCTCTTCTAAGGTGGCATGTCAGTCTTGGGAATGTCAGCTCTACGGCTAGTGGATGGTGCAGGTAGTGATATAGGTAATAATGGTGGCGTCCCTGCTGGAAGTAGTGAATGATATATGGATGGTGCTGTAGCTCTCCTCTAAGCCATAGCTGCTCTAGTATGTGGGGGTCGGATAAGTGTGGGTAAAAGGGATGGTGGTAGTAGTGGCGGTGTAGGTGCAGAAGCAACCTCAGTAATGTATGGCTCTATAGGTGCCTCATCCTCAGCTGGCACTAAATCCTCAGGGTGCTCAGGCTCAAGAATGTACACTGGTACATGATCATCTAGCTCCATGAGATTAGGTACATACTCTGAAGGACGTGGTGCTTGCTCCAACAACTGTCGGGCAGCCTCCTCGTAAGGATCCTCAGACGGGATACTCCAAGATCGTGCCTCAGAGTGGACGGAAGTATAGGTAATCGCGGAATCAAACAACATAACTGCTGTAACAAGCAAAAATAACTTATATAACTATATTATATAAGACTGGTATGGTTTATACGTAGTATAATATAAACACGTATATCAATTATAAATGCATCTAGTATAACTAACTAATGCAACAACTAGTGTATGTATGAATGTATGCACGTATGTATGCCCCGTGCAAACCCCTTTGTGTGTATGTAATGTTTGAAAATGGTTATAGTCCAGCAAAAACATTTGACCTGGTTCTCTATAACCTTGGCTCTTGATACCAATCTGGAACACCCCCAAATTGGGTCCTAACGGAATAAGGGTCCGGGGCGTGTTACTTCAATGATCAACAACACAAGATATATATAAAACAACAAAAAAAGTCATTAAAAACCTATACATTAGATTTAACAAAGTATTTGTTACATAAGCCCGAAGCTTCTTCTTGTTCACTTGTTCAAACTACAAAGATTTCTAGCCCATAACAAATATACAAAATGTAATGCGACAAAATCTTTAATGCATGATATCCAAATCAAAACCACCAATGTATCCCTTGCACCTCGTGCTTATTGACCTCCTGAAAAACATTGCTTTAAAACGTCAACAATAATGTTGGTGAATTCATAGGTTTGATAAATCGTATATTGTAAGACCACAAGATTTCCCAAGTGTATGATAATGCAACAGATGCAGACATCATATAAATATAATTACGTTGCCCTAAGCTCATGACACTGAAGCTCGACATAAATGAATACCATATAAATGGCCTACATTGCCCGTGATGATGTTCTAACCCGCAACATCCTATGTTCGACATGGTATACGTTCGTTTGCCCAGTGATAGCTAATCACCCGAACGGGGATGTCAATCCCAATAGATCTATTCATAACATTCGCGCTCACAATCCAGTAACTGACAGTTCATGATAATGGGCTCAACTAGGGTTATCGCTACTTAGGCAACACGTAATCATAATGTAAAACTTATCCACTTGTGTCCAATTATAAAACAGTGCATGTTTCTCACCCCAAAAACTTATAAAACAAATCATGTAAAACGTGGGGCTATGAACTCACCTTGAGTGAGCGAATATCAAGTGTATCACAGAAAATGCGTCACGGTAATGATCGAGTGCAACCTAATCCAATATAGGTCGTATAAGTACTAATCACATTGGGTAACTACTACCATATATAATTCTATATAGCTAATCACCATCTAATTGTTTTAGTGAAATCATATTTATAAAGTTAAAACGTTTATAAATATACCTTTGGTAAAAATGACATAACTTTCACGTTTCAAGTCCGTTTCTTGCGTTTCTTATGTCCACGCTTTCGTATTAAGACGACGTATTAAGTCGAGTTATCGAAATTTGACGTTTTTCATATTTTGGTCCTTGATAACAGTGATTTTATAACTGTTTTATACCAGTTATAACTTATTTTTATAACTTAATTAAACCGAAAAAGCCCTAAATGATTTCGTATATTTATTCGTTATAACTCCGTTTTTAGCGATTCTTGTCGAGTAACGTCTTGTCGTTATTGGAAAGTTTTATCAATTTATTGATGTTTTCAAAGATATATGTTACTTTCATGAATGGTAAATTTTACTGTTCAAAAGAGTTTGATATAAAATTACTTTTGATAAACTTTAATTATCGTAAAACGCCATATTTTATATTCATTTTAGCTCCGTTTTTTATAATTCCTTTAGAGCACGACTCGTAATTTGAAATGTTTCTATTTAATTTTATGAGGTTTACAAAAATAAATGTTCCTGATATGAACAGTAACTTTTATAAAAATAGTTTAATAAAAGTATTTTTATACATATTAAGTATATAAACTCGCGTAATTCATAACTTCTTTGTTTTTAATTGGAAAATTACGTTTCTTATTGTTTTGGAATCCTTAAAATATGTGTGATTTAATAAAAATATCAAACCATCTTGTTTGTAGAATTTTATAACAAGTTTTTTATAAAATACTTTTATAACTTAATCCGGAATTATCGTAAAAAACACGTAAACTACGTATCTTTTTCGTTATAAATAAATCGGTTTTTTTTCGAGTTTCTTACCATTTTGGAACGTCATGATATGTAGTAATGTTTTATAAAATATAAATCCATGCCTAAAAATTCGTGCCAAAACAGCCCCTAAATATCTTTTTGAGTTATTTGTATAACTTTGTTTTTATATACCTTTTTTTATTTAGTAAACTACCACAAGTCTTCCAATATTCTTAATATACTATGTCTTACCAAATAAAAGTGCGTCCATTTGTCCCATCATATATCCACATGAGTCCATGATAACAAATTAATAAGTCAATAACATCACATGAAATCATATCTTTCCTTAAGTAACTTTACTTACTAGTTTGATCAAAGTACATTTTTACAACTTAACCGTCATGTTACAATACTTATCATCCCATTCTATCATGGATATATCCCCAATAAACATAACATATGAAAAAGGTGTACAAAAAAATGATCACAAATAAAAACGACTTTTAAGATGTTTAAAAGTCTATTGGTGATTTTTGTGCTTAAAGAGTCATAATACGACACATAAATGATGAATTGTAAAGACATAAAGGTTTATAGGTACCCTAGTGAAATTGTGTGAGATGATCAACAAAGAAAAGCCTTATTTAGCAACCAAACCCTAAATTGCAAGACTATGAAATCCCTAATTCCAAGTGAAACCCTAACTTTGCAATACTTGCTTCAATACTTGTAAACCTTTAACCAACCCTTGCAAACAACTTAAGACATATTAGATATGATGTAGGTATGTATGTATGGCCTTGGAAAATCAAGCTATGGATTGCTAAAAAAGGGGATTTGATTTCGTACTATGTAGAGAGAAAAGGAGGGTAGAAGTTGATTTTTGGTAAAGAAATGCAATGTATGTTTTTATCTTCAAGTGTAAGACTTATAAGCTAGTTACTTGTATTATAACAAAGACCAAAAGTCTAAGCAAATTATAGAGGCGGGGGTTCCAACATTTGGTGAGAAAAATAGGGATGACTAGTGATGTAAATCACTAGTCATGAAAGATGTCTTGTTAACCCATTCTTGCACAAGACTTATGGTAAGGCTTATGAGTCCTTATGTTCCCTATTATGGAGGTGATCCCATGAAATCAAGGAAGCAACTTGGCTAGCTAAATTATCTAAGTGAAAAAAAAGTATACTTGCACATTTAAATGAAAGTGTAAAGTAAAATATGAAGTGAGGTCTTGCGATATAAATGATATACTTGTAAATTGAAATAAGCTTGCTTATTTATGTAAATATGGGGCGTTCCTATTTAACACCATGGCTAAAGTATATAAACATTATATGCAAGTTTTCTTCTACTTTCCTAGTTCTAATGTTGTATACCCTAAAAGCCTTACTATTTAATGAGCATCCAACAAAGAATCCTTCATCCGACTTTCCATCAAACTTGCCAAAATAATGTAAGGTATTAAGAATGATAACATGACACCCAAATGGTCTCATGAAGATTAGAGCAGGAGTTCTACCTCTAAATAGTTCATAAGGAGTCTTGTTATGAGGCTTAACTACTAATACCCTATTCTGCACATAGCAAGCAGTATTAACTACTTCAGCCAAAAATGTAGTAGGTAACTTAGAGTTAGCTAACATGGTTCTAGCAGCCTCAATTAGTGTCCTATTTCTCCTCTCAGCAACACCATTTTGCTGAGGAGTTCTAGCTACACTAAATTCCCTCTTAATGCGTTTCTTTTCACAAAAATCACTCATAACTCTATTTTTGAACTCTGTTCCATTGTCACATCTGATTATCTTTACTTTCTTATCAACTAGATTTTCTATCTCAGTTATAAAGCTCTTAAGAATGCCACTAGTCTCACCCTTAGATGCTAAAAAGAAAACCCAAGAAAATCTACTATAATCATCAGTGACAACTAGACAATATTTCTTATTCATCAAGCTGCTCATAAAAGTTAGACCAAACAAGTCCATATGCAACATGAATAAAGGCTGATTAATAGAGTTCTAAATCTTGGATTTACAAGAGGCTTTGTGTTGCTTTCCCTTAAGGCAAGCAACACAAGTTTGGTCATTTTCAAAACGTTTTGAAGGTAAACCTCTCACAAGATTTTCCTTAACAAGCTTATTAATAGTTTTAAAATTTACATGACCTAGCCTCTTATGCCATAGCATTGATTCATCAAGTGTGGCCTTTGCAACAAGACAAGTTAAACTCTCTTTAGGAATACTATTCTTCATATCAATACTGTACATATTGTTCTTTCTAGGAACTTTAAGTAAAACCTGACTTTCATCAGCTAACTTAAAGTCAGGAGACAGAACAAAACATCCAGTGTCAGTAAAAAGAACACTGTTCTTTTTGTCACACATATGTGAAACACTAAAAAGGTTAAACTGTAACTCCTTGACAAAGTACACATCCTCAAAATCAAGCTTACCAGTTTTAAGAGTTCCTTTACCAGTAATTTTCCCTCCTTTGGCTCCTCCCCTAAAGGTAACATATCCTCCATCAAATTCCTTAAAGTCTGAGAGATAGGACATGTTCCCTGTCATGTGCCTTGAGCATCCACTATCAACATAGCCTTGATCTTCTTTTTGTGGATGACCCTGCACATAAAAATAAGGAAATTAGTTTCCTTTGGGGACCCAAGCCATCACTGACTTGGATCTGCCTCGTGCATCCAACAATAATTAATTGCTCTTCAAGTAATTAATGCACTATTAAGATTGGTAGGTCTCCAAACCCAACATGCTGAGGCCTTAACAACATTAACCCGATTTTCCGTCACAGCATTAACTACTGCTGAATTTGGCCTACTAGTACTAACTACTTTTGGCCTAGCAGTTTAAAGTTTTCCCTTAGCAGTATTAACTTTTTGGCTAGAATTTTTGTTAGTTAGTGTTGATTTAGAAAAATGTGACATTGGTCTAGCCTAAAATACTGTAGTTTTTGGGATGAGTAAGTATTATAGGCCTAGCAATATTAAGGATCTTACAGGCCCAGTTTTCATTAAAACTGCTCTTGGAACCATGTTCTTGTGAGCACTAGGGTGAGCCTTTTTAGAAGAATAATTGTAATTCACCCTTGTATAATTATTCTCAGATACCACCTTTTCCCTTTGATGGTAATTGCAGTTAGCCTACACATGGTCAAAACTTCCATAGATAAAACAGCAATCCTTAATAGTACATCACAAAGGACCACTTCCTAGCTGTTGGGACTTCTGATTATTCCAGTTTCTTTGATTTCCCCTAGGACTTTGTGACATGTACATTTCAGCATACTTAACTGGTTTCCTAACTGGTTTTTCTTGTTGTTTAGGTCTAACAAATTCTATCTTAGCAACAGTAGGAAAAACAGTTTTCTTCTCTAACTTATCATCTGACACCAACTCCTCAACCAATGGGGCATCAGGAGATTCCCTAACCTCATTAGAAATATCTTCACTAACACTCTTACTAGGCTTAGGTCCATAGCCTTCAAACTCAAGCTGTTGGAACTCCTCTAGACCAGAGTAGGACAAATCAAGATTTGTGGGTGAAAATAACCCTGTAGGGGGAGGTGGAACAGCATTATAGTTTATAAACCCCACACCCTTTCTAGTTTTGTCAAGTATCTGACTCCTTATTAATTTGTCTAGACTCTTAGAAGCATTATCAAAATTTTCAATTTTAAGTTGATTGCTTTCTTTTTCTTGCTTAAGCTTTTTTTAACTCACTTTTAAGCACACTAATTTCTGAGTCTTTATATGAGATATCTCTTTAAGAACAACAAGTTGCTCACAAAAAATAACCTCATTCTTTTTGTAAAAGACAAGTTCTCTTCTACAGATCTAACCCCATTTATAATAGCTATAAAGTTGAACTCAGATTTGTTAAACTCTATTCTTAAATCATCAAGTTGAGTTTTAAGAGTTTCAAAGCTTTTTAGACAAGTTTTTGAACAAGTTTTGTCATTATGTACCTCAGAGTCTGAAAAAGCCATAAGAGCCATGTTTGTAGGGACTTCATCATCTGCCATATAGCTCCAGGTCAAAACCAGCTCCATCAATAGCCACCATGGCTTTGGAAGAAGTTTCTTCCACATTTACAGTCCTTCTAACAGACTGTTCCCGATTCTTGTTTCTGCTATCTGTTTCCTAGGTTTCCTCTGTATTAAATTATAAAATAAAAAAATATATTAATATTTTACATTCCCTTGCAAAGTGTCCCATCTTGTGGCAGTTGAAACACTCCACCTTGGATTTGTCATATCCAGCTGTGTCACTCCCATTGATAGTGATCTTTCTACTAGTTTTCTAGAAAAACCTTCTTATCCTCATGCTCAGCAATGCTAACTGCCACTTCAAATCCATCTCTTCTATGTCATCTTCATGGATTTGTTCAAGGTCCTCATATACAAGTTGAGACCCATTTGGTTGACTGGCCAAAAATGCATAAATAGTGTCATCACTTAAGTTAGCAGTACTAACTTGAGTACTAGCAGGGCTAACTTGAGTATTAGTAGTACTAACTCCAAAAGGCAGAATAACTTCATTAGTACTCTAGGTGGATGAACTAACAAAAAGACATATTCGAAACTTGAGCTTAAGCCATGAGTCATTGCAATTCCTTTAACCTTTTTGTTCAACAATCTTGAAAATTGTTTGTAGAGATCTTCAAAGCTCAATGTTGTCTAGATCAGTTTATTCCTCCAGACCACAACATGATATCCACTCAGTAAGGTAACTTCTAAAAAATTTCAAATTGGGAATTTTCTTGGTTGATATATATTCACCTAGGATTAGCCAGACTACCTACAATCTTCCTGAAGTCTATTAAAGAAATTAGAGTCAAGAGGACTTTGTGAGCATAAAGCACTAAAGTTTCTCATACACTTCTTTAGAAGAGTCTTCTGAAGTCTTCTTTGTGGCTCATTACTACCAAAAATCTTTGTTTTTTATAGGCATCAAACCAAAGTCATAGCATCCATGTACTGATTAAATGTCCATTAGAATGTTCATTAGGAAGTGCCAACATAACATACTTTCTCGCCTTCACATCATTCTCTTTTGAACCTTTTTCTACATAGTTACAGACCTATATTAGATATTGAGTACCATCAGACATTTGTTGTTGTTTAAGCTACTGGTTTGAATGAGTTTTCCATTCTCTAAGACATTCCATAGAGCATAGAAGTGTGTGCTTGTACTTGAAAGTATTGCACAATTCTTACCTCCACATTTCAAATTCACCCTGTTTTAAGAATGGGCAAACTTGAAGTAGTAGTAGTTTTGAGCAGTTTCTAGATTCCACTCTTCTTTGTGAATAAAGAGAGTTCCTTCTTGTTAGTTTCTTCTTCTTCTAGATCAAAGTTTTGAACCACAAAGCTATGATACCAATTGTTGATCCTAACTTCAGATCGATTTCCTTAACTAGTAAAGGTTAAGTTACTTTGGATAAATTAAAAAACAACTGTGGTAGAAACTTTGTGAATACTAAAGAGTATGCAGAATCTACTCTTTAATACTTAGAAGAGTATTAAATGAATCAGTAAACTTGTATGAAACAATGATAACACTGAAAAGCTCTAATATTTATATTACAATAATACGATAACACCAGTGTAGTAACGAATAGGGTTTACAACCTTGAAGCTATATATAAAAAATGTATGAATGTATATCAATAACCATAACCTAGGATCTCCTTTTATACACCAAGGAGTCCTTTACAAGATAACTACAAATCTTCTATAATTCTAATAGATAATTGCAAATCTTCTAACTTAATAAGATATACATATCTTTTACAAAAATATCTCATTCTTAACCCATAAGTAATCTTGATAAATAATCTTCATCTTAATCCTTTCTCTTATCTTTATCCTTTTGATAGTAGAAACTCTTCTAACAGTTGTAATCTTTCAGCAGTTGTAAGCATCAACATTAACTTTTATTCCAGCAGCACTAACTGTGTACAAGCAGTAGTATCTACTTAGAATATTTTCTTCATTCTTCATCAGCAGTACTAAGTTACACTAGCAGTACTAACTTTATGCTAACAGTTGTAACTTTACTCAAGCAGTACTAAAATGTGCTAGTAAGGATAGGCAAATTTATTTTCCCTATAGACTTTATCATCTTGGACATACCCGAGGATGACGATGTCCCTTTAATCCTCGGACGACCATTCTTGTCAACTGCCCATTCCAAGATTGATGTCTTCAAAAGGAAAATTACTTTGAGGGTCGGGGAAGAAAAACTTGTTTTTAAAAGTGTTAAATCCGCCACTAGCATAATAAAAAGGGTCTTTGTGATAAAAAGTCTTGATTTAGAAACAAAGCTTATAGGAGAGGGTGATGAATCATTCGACCCAACTTATGGTAATTACATAGAATTAAATGATTTAGATACACCTCTAGAAACTAAAACAGATCAAGATTTTGAGCCAACTTTTGTTAAAACCAACTCTTATAAAATGAAATTTTCTTGTGTAATCGGGTATAAGTATGTTAACGCTGACCTCCTCCCTTCCTTGCCCATTAACTTAATGTCCAAAAGCTTTTATTATTCCATAATTAAGGACAAGGATGAAAGGAAGAGCCATGCCGGTACTTTAATAGATATACCTGTTTTCGTCAGAAAATTTTCTATTATTTCAGGTTTTACCATCATTGATGATGATGATATGGCAAAAGACGTTGTACTCGGCATGAAATTTTGCAAGAAGTACGCATCATGCCAAATGATTATGAAGAAATTCGCTCTCGGTGATAAGTGCGAGCGAATCATGAAGGATGAATAAAGAGAAGGAAAGGAAAAATGTCAAACTTAAAGACCAGCTGAAACAAAAGTGCTTCCCAGGAGACAACCCGGTCATTTTAATTGTTTGTCGCATTTTAATTATTTGTTCCACGAGTATGTCTTCCCAAACACTCTATACGGCATATCAAACCCCTCTAGATACGGCGCATAGAGCTGTCTGGACGTTATCAGTTTTTAAAACTTAATATTTAATTTCCAGTAATTTAATTGTTTCTACAGGAACAATACGGCGTATCCTAGGGTTTGGGATACGGCGTATTAATCCCTGTATAGTTGTGTGTTTAATTGTTTTCTTGTACCATTGTAGTGAGATAGAATTTGCACTTATCTTCTAATCTTTTATACAAGACCTTGCTGAAACTATGATATGGTATATGCTAAAAAAGACATGTGTTGAACTTATCTGGGCATGCTGAAGCCCTAGTCAACACACTTTTTGCTCAATGACTCATCTTGGAGAATTATCACGAGCAAAACATCAGGGAGTTTTCCGTTCTAATTCTATTCTTCCTTATTATTTATTTTATCTATACAACGAGGATGTTGTATAATTTAAGTGGGGGGTGGAGAATTAGAACGTACTTGTCTTTTATTTTTACAAAATAACAAGCAATGTGCTAAAAATGGCCAAAATATAAATTTTTTTAGCATGACTTTTGTAAAAATCACTAGTTACATTATCTAGCGCACTATAACCCTTGATACATATTATGAGAATTAAGCCTATTCCGTTTCCAACTGTTTACTAAAATACCACAAAATTATGAGTGTGTCGGTGATGTAGTGGACTTTAGAACTTGGCTTGGTATATCACTCGAGACCGCCATGATTAGTACTATGGATTTAGATGGAAGAACATGTTCAACTGATAAATTTATAGGATTTAACCAAATAGCCTATATGTCATAAAATTAACTATCCACACTGGTTAGTTACTCCCGTGTAACCCTTGATTACTCTCATTTTTAAAGTAAAATCCCCTAGAACAACCTGTTGAGGCATTCCTTTCTTTTTCTACACCATATCATATGTTTTGTTACACCTTTGCACCTTAGCCTACCATGTAGATTAAGCCTATTTTACCAATGTTGCTAGTTACTTTCGTGTAAAGTCTTGTATTTCCTGTGTCAAAGTGAAAATTTTCTATCTCTGTAATGGTCGGGAAATTGCATAATGCAATGGGAAAAATATGTAGCTCGTAAGTTTCGCTACTTTCGCAATTATGAATCATGTCCGAAGAAGAAGTTTTACAAGGAAAAGATCATCCGGATGAATTATGATAGTGAAGACGGTGAAACCAAACCGAGATTTATGATTTATTGTTCAAAAAAATAGAAGAAAAATAGTAGGTTCAAAAGAAGTTTATACCAAAGGAATTGCTTGGAAGGATCAATTATTCGTTGATACGTTACAATAATCAACGATGTAAAGTCTTGTAAAAAGTGGCCGATATCACCACTTATGTAAAAGTATGTAAGAGCGGGATGTAAGGGAAGTTAACCGTTATGGGAACACCAAATTAGGTTGTCTTTTTCATTTCTATGATCGAGGCGTTTGTCTATATGTTTGAGTCTTTATCATGGAACGGTTGGGGGAAAAGTTACTAGCAACCGTACCTTATTTGTTGACTTAATCTATTTCTTTCATGAATTTTACTTAACACCCATTTTACTTCCTTTTCCTAGCAACTAACCTTAGTGTCTACTCGAACGAGGACTTGTTCGAGCATGCATGTCTATTCCGTCGTTACGGCCATGTATGCATGTCTTAGCTGCCTTGTTGGATGACGACTTTCAGTGAAAGTTAGAAGCTCCCTACCCTATATCATTCTTCATCCTAACCGCTGGTTAAACACGAACAGGGATGTGTTTGGATTGTATATGTCTATTCTGTCGTTACGACCGTGTATGTACGATACAACTGCCTTGTTGGTGTGGTACTTATGGTGAAAGATTGTTGAATGATTAACCATAAGCCTTCTTAACCCAATTTAGCTTTTGACTTGTTCTTCCTTAGCTTTAGCGGTAGAAATGTGTATCCTTGCCAAGCCTATGATACGAAGCTAATCACGACCGAGCAATTGAGCGTACTACTTAAATGTTGCACCTTAGATTAGTTGAGTGATTTGAGTGTTTTGATTTCCATATTTCGTGAGGATCTTGGTTATGTACAGGTGATTAGGACAAAACGATGCTTAAACGGAAAATCCTCAACTTCGGTTAGGACACATTTTCATAAACCAAAACTTTTTCTTAAGTCTACTTGAGGACAAGTAGGATTTAAGTGGGGGGATATTTGATGACATCAAATAACGTCACTTTATTATATCATTTATCCCATTTGTTTTGCCTACTTTTATATAATTATTGCATTATTGGGTACTTAATTGCTTCAAAGTTGATAAATGCAATAATTCAGGAGTGTTTTGTGAAGATGACCTAAAAGGCGCATAATTTAGAGCTAAAACAAAGATATTTGAAGATTGCTGAAATTTCACCAATACGTCGTATCCAACTAAAGATATACGGCGTATCTGCGCCAAGACTTCACAAGAAAACGCGTTTGACCAATTCCCAATACGGCGTATTCACTCTGTCTACATACGCCGTATCCATGAAGATAACTATTTGAAGATACCGTAAATCAAGTAAATTGGGAATGATATCAAAGATTTACTACTAACATAGCGCGCACTCCAAGGAATCCAGCCCAATACGCCATATCGACCTTGCTGGATATGACGTATCGAGTCTTTTTCAGACACTATAAATAGAAGACTCAAAAAAGAGTTTTTAGTGTGCAATATCATATTCTTTATACCATACTCACTAAAGATGAATTTTAGAAGAGAAGATCAGTCACCAAGGTCAAGCATTGATCACGAATCCATAGAAGACATCGTGTAATTTTTACTCTCTTAATCGTTCTATTTTCAATTGTTTATTACGCTTGTGTAATTACAATGGTTGTGGGCTAACACCCTCGGATATTAACCATCTTAACGAAAGTTTAATGTTTGGTTTGTTTTAAAAATCGATTTCTTAATTTATCATCGATTGTTTAATTATGTTTATCACCTCATATTTGTTTATGTGTTTGAATATGTGACCTATCATTCAATTGGATCTAGTGATACGGACCAAGTAATCTAGATACCGGGATAGCTCTCCATATCGTGTTTCATATGTCTGGACAAATAGGATCACAAATAACGTTCTATCTTTGTCTTTGAATTATGAGCTTAATTGGACCGGTAAGTGACCCGTTTATGTTTCAACAATCATGCTCTTAATTTACTAATAAAGATTGGAATAGTGGATATGCCACTTCGAGATAAGTAAATCATTGCACTAAAACAAACAAACCATCATTAAACCAGATTTAATATGGCTAATACAATTCTCTATCATTTGGCTTGTATTGCTTTTCTATCTTCTAATTTTCTTCTTATGTGTTTATTATGTATTGAATTGGTATTTGTTTCCAACAAACCTGTGCTAGTCTCTCAGGCTGAAAACCCCCATATTATTAGACAATGCACATAGCATAGGTTTAACCGGAAAATAAACTAATTAAAATATTGATAGAATATAGGATTAATTTTCCACTCTTAGTGTTCGATACCCTACTTACCGCGAACTCCATATTGACCGGGTACATTGCTCGTTAAAGTGTTGTTTTAGGATTAATTGACCCTACACGACAACACATCAATGACATACCTATGTCCCGTGAAGAAGAAGCCAAATTTATGCAAACTTTCTATAAGACTCGTTTTTACAATGACTACCACGACCGAGACTCGAATCGCGATAATTGGCGTTCAAGCGGACAGAATGATTATAATCGAGACAACTACCGATCCAATACCGATGATAAACCATACGATCTTCAGAAATAATTCAACGATTTCATAAAGTCTCAGCGAACAACCAATGCTTTTGTCAAAGAAAAATTTATGGACCTCAAAACTCAACTCAAAATATTAGCCAAAAATCATCAAGCTTCAATCCAGAATCTTGAAACTAAGTTCGACAGACTTGCTGACAAGCAATCTGGTCGACCTTTTGGATCTCTTCCAAGCAACACTCAACCAAATCCATAAGGTAGCAATTCTAAAGCTTACCAACTGCCGCAAGCTCGTAACGAGCATGTGAATGCCGTATTCACAAGAAGTGGTAAATCTTACAATCCACCAGAAAACCCAAACGAAGAACAAAACAAAACCGAAAACCCTATCAACTTCGATAGCGATGATGAAGAAGATGAACCTACACCACAACCAATGATTCAAACCCAGAAATTTCTCAAATAACTCATTAGCAACAAGCATAGAATAGAACAAATTTTTGCCGCTTTCCTTAGCGATGAAAGTTCAGCGATAATCCAAAATAAAGTTCCACCAAAGCTTGGAGAGGAAGTTTCCTTATTCCATGTAATTTCAACAAAACTTTTTCCTGTAATGCTTTGGCCGATCTTGGTGCTAGCATTAACCTTAAGCCATATTCTTTATATGCGAAACTATCTCTCGAAACTCCTAAACCTACCAAAATGAGCGTAAGATTAGCCAAAAGATCATTCCAATACCCTATTGGAATAGCTAAAAATATGCTCATTGAAGTCGGTAAATTTAATTTTCTTGTCGATTTCGTTATTCTCAAAATGGAGGAAGACAATAAAGTTCCCATCATCTTGGGAAGACCCTTTCTTCACACTGCTTATGCAGTCATTCGAGTTAAACAGAAGCAACTCAATCTTGGAGTTGGGACTGAACGAATGATCTTTAATTTGGACTCTGCAATGAAACACTCTTACTCAAATGATCATACATGTTTTAGTATCGATGTTATCGATGAAATTTTAGAAGAAGATTTTGACGCTCTTCTAAACGAAGGAAGCAAAATCCTCCATTCCATCGAAGAAACCCTTCTAGAAGAAGAAATTTTTTCTGAATTTAATGAATTCATAACAATGGTTGAAGAAGAAAATTCTAAATCTGAATCCGATACCAAAGAACCACCATTCGAAAAAATCACCATCAACACAGATTATAAAATCAAGACATCCCTTGAAGAACCTGTTACGGATCTTGAACTCAAACCTCTTCCTGATAACTTAGAATATATATTCTGAGAAGAACCATCCTTTCTCCCTGTAATCATATCATCTTAATTATTTGCTCAAAACAAAGGCAAACTTGTATCCGTCCTTAAAAAACACAAGGAGGCTTTTGCCTGGAAAACAACTAACATTCATGGTATCTGCCCATCATTCTGTAAGCACAAGATACAACTTTTGGATGACAAGAAACCAGGTGTACAAAAACAAAGAAGGTTGTATCCAAATATGTAAGAAGTTGTTAAGAAAGAAATCGTGAAACTCTTAGATACCGGTATTATTTATCCAATTACCGATAGTCCTTAGGTTAGTCCTATTCACTGTGTACCAAAGAAAGGAGGTATCATAGTTGTCACAAATGAAAATGATGAACTTGTCCCAACAAGAACCGTTACGGGTTGGCGAGTATGCATCGATTATCATAAACTTAATGAAGCAACCACAAAAGATCATTTTCCTTTGTTGTTTATGGATCAAATGTTAGAAAGACTCGCAGGAAATAAATATTTCTGTTTCCTCGATCGTTTTTCTAGATATTTTCAAATTCCTATCAATCCTAATGATCAAGAAAAAATAACATTCACATGTCCTTTTGGAACAAATGCTTATAGGCGAATGCCTTTCGGGCTGTGTAATGCCCCAGCTACATTCCAAAGGTGCATGCTGGCAATCTTTCACGAAATGATCGAAGAATCCGTCGAAGTATTCATGGACGATTTCTCCGTCTTTGGAAACTCTTTCGACAAGTGCCTACACAATCTTGATAAAATGCTCAAGCGTTGTAAAGATGCTCATCATGTCCTTAATTGGGAAAAATGTCACTTCATGGTCAAAGAAGGAATTGTGCTTGGACGCAAGGTGTCTAGCGCAAGACTTGAAGTCGACAAAGCAAAAATCGATGTAATCTCAAAACTTCCGCCCCCCACTAACATCAAAGGTGTTAGAAGTTTTCTTGGACATGCTGGTTTTTACCGAAGATTTCTTGAAAATTGCTCGACCACTAACTAAGCTGCTTGAAAAAGATACTCCATTTGAATTCGATGATGAATGTCAAAAAGAATTCGATTTATTAAAAGAAAAACTCACATGTGCTCTTGTGATTGTAACCCCAAACTGGAATCTTCCATTTGAACTTATGTGTGATGCAAGTGATTTCGCAGTTGGAGCTGTCTTAGGTCAAAAAGATGGTAAAAACTTTCACCCGATCTATTTCGCAACTCTTAATCCAGCTCAACAAAAATACACCATAACCGAAAAAGAACTTATGGCTGTAGTTTTCTCATTCGATAAATTCAGATCCTATCTTATTTTATCAAAAACTATTGTTCATACCGATCATTCAGCTCTTAAGCATTTATTCAAAAAACAAGATGCAAAACCCCATCTTATTCCATAGATTTTACTCTTACAAGAATTTGACATAGAAATCAAGGATAGAAAAGGAACAGAAAATGTTGCAGCTGACCACTTGTCCCGAATTGAAAATGACGAGTCAAGTGATGACAGTGATGTTGATGATAACTTTCCTGGAGAGACCCTTATGGAAATTAACACAAAAGATGAATCATGGTTCGCAGACTTTGCAAATTATTTGGTAGATGAAGTTATACCGAAAGGGATGACATATCAACAAAAAAAACAAATTCTTCTCTGACCTCAAACATTACTTCTGGGAGGAACCTTACCTTTTTAAAGTATGTTCTAACAGAATAATCAGACGTTTTGTATCCGAATCAGAAACTCTAACAATTTTAGATAAATGCCACCACGGACCAACCGGTGGACATTATGGACCAAACGTAACCGCTAAAAAGGTCTTAGACTCAGGTTTTTACTGGCCAACAATTATTAAAGATGCTCATTGTAACATCCAGGAATTTTTGGAATTTTAAAGGACTATTTTAACCTTTGACTCTTCAAGTCTGACTTGACTTTTTGACTTTTGATCTTTTATTGTCACATAAAAACGATTACCGCATAACTGGTAAAATTTTCGGAACATATTTCAATAATAAATCGTATTTATTATTACACACCTCGAGTACAAAGTTATTTTTAACTTATTTGATTCGAAAACGAAAAAGGATATATATTCATTCATAGTTGATTTATCAAAAACGAACCACTAAATCACGTTTTCACGATTCGGACCCTAAAGCAAATGGATGTAAAACGATATTTCAGACAACTTTTTAGTTTTAACCGAGACTTGAAAACAAGCAGAAGAGGGCTAAAACAGCCTCGCAAAGTTTTGAAAACTGCACACAACGGGTACCGACACACAAAAATAATTAAAATTATTTTTAATTATCACTATTTTTTTAATAATAATATTAAATAAAATCATTTAACATTTTATTCCAAAAGCGTTGTTGTTAACGCGAATATTCGAGTTGAAATCCATTTTTATTTCGGACAAGGCGTAACTGGGTCACTAAATAAATAACAAATAATTTTATAAATGTTATAAAAATATTTATGAAATACTATCAAGTAAATACTCATTTTTATCGGAAAAATGATTTGGAAAACAATGGCGCAAGTTTCGTATTTTGAATCATCCGTTAAGTCGCTCAAACGAGTCCCGAACCGCTTTTTATCAAAACTACATTAAAAACTTACAGTTTTAACCCTAATCTATTGTAACTTGTCATTTTTTTATATAACTTTTTATATATATAAAAAGTTTATTCATTTCATTTCATTTATATAAAACACACACACACACAAGTTACACCTCTCTCTCCCTCTCCCATATTTTCCGGCCGCCGGCCACCGCCCCACCGCCAGCCGCCGGATTCCGGCCACCACCACGCCGCCGCCGCCGGAAAACTTTTCCGGCGGACTTTTCCGGCCGAATTCAAAAATGATCCTCACAACCGGATCTACCCGATCCCCTATACCACGCGCCGCCCCCCCTCCTCCAGCAACCACAACCGGCCAATATCATCACATCCATCCCCACCTCCACCACGACAGCCACCTCGTCACCACTACCCTCGTCATCATCATCCGAACCGTCACCGCCGCTGCCTCCACCACGACCCACCAAGGGTGCGTGGGTTTGATGTTACACGACTAGGGTGCGTTCGTTTTGGTTTCAGCACCGATTGGGATGCGTTTGGCTGTGTAAATCGCACAAGGTGCGTTTGGTGTTATAGAAAAACAGCCAAGGGTGCGTTTGGTTGTGATAACAACACCAACATGGTGCGTTGGTTTGACAGAGCCACCCACGAGGGTGTGTTGGGTTGGTCAGCCACCGCCAAGGGTGCGCTGGTTTCGTTCTCGGGCCACTAGGGTGCGTTGGGTTTTGTGTTAAACCGAAGAGGGTGCGTCTGGTATTAAAACGCAGCGGGTGCGTTTGATTTTCGAGAATAGGGTGCGTCGGGTTCGGGTCAGACCCGACAAGGGCGTGTTTGTTTTATGGTTTTGCACCGCAGCGAGTACGTTTGGTTTTGTTATAACACCACTATGGTGCGTTTTGGGGTAAGCAAATACAAAAAGGGTGCGTTTTGATTGTTATAGAAATCAACTAGGGGCGGTTGGCTGTTTATAAACAGAAACGGGTGCGTTTGGGTTAGTAAGAATATACAAAGGGGCGTTTGGTTGAGTAGAAAATCAACTAGGTGCGTTTGGTTTGGACAGAAATGCCATAGGGGTGCGTTTGGCTTAACAGCCACCACCAAGGGGTGCGTTTGGTTGTTCAAAACTGTGTAAAGGGGTGTTTGGGGTTAGCAGAAAAACCGTAGGGTGCGTTTGGTATAGCAGAAACACGCAAGGGGCGTGTTTGATTTGGCAGCTTCGTCATAAGGGTGCGTTTGGTTCATATAAAACGATGAATAAATATAACTTAAGGTTCTAAAAATATTAAAACCGGATATATATAAAGGTGGTTAAATGGTTAAATAAATGTAATAATCATTATATTGTTTAGTTTAGAAATATATATAAAAATATATATATTTAAAGCACGGGGATATTGCAACACGGTTTGTTTGAAAAGTGGAAAAATATTGGATTTTATAAATATGGAAAACGTTATATAAACGGGGAAAGTCATGATGAAATTTATATAATTTTCTATATATATTTATGATTCACAAAAACTAAAATATAACTATACGATAATATGAGCAATGAACGAAAACTATACTTTTACAGTGAGACAACTATTTTGGACACGTCCCGTCGAGGAAACAAAATATAAATTTATAAAATATTATTTTATATTTTATAATTGTCGGCTAGAAGATAACATAATAATTGTTGTAAAAGCTTTATAAACATCGTTTAACTTAATTAGTAATCTTAAAACGTACGATTACGTTTATACAAGAACTTTTTATTTAATTAAGTGTGAGTTCAGAAAACGAGTCAAACTA